>JAOTON010002025.1:0-61008 GCA_034440635.1 Lepas anatifera | reverse complement strand
TGGACTCCATGACTGTGCTGTGCGGGAGGTGGACTCCAGAGAGTGCTGTGCTGCAGATGGACTCCATGACTGTGCTGTGCTGCAGGTGGACTCCGTGACTGTGCTGTGCGGGAGGTGGACTCCGTGACTGTGCTGTGCTGCAGGTGGACTCCGTGACTGTGCTGTGCTGCAGGTGGACTCCGTGACTGTGCTGTGCTGCAAGTGGACTCCGTGACTGTGCTGTGCGGTAGATGGACTCCGTGACTGTGCTGTGTGGCAGGTGGACTCCGTGACTGTGCTGCAGGTGGACACCATGACTGTGCTGTGCTGCAGGTTGACTCCATGACAGTGCTGTGCTGGAGGTGGACTCCATGACTATACTGTGCTGCAGGTGGACTCCGTGACTGTGATATGCTGCTGGTGGACTCCATGACTGTGCTTTGTTGCAGGTGGACTCCATGACTGTGCTGTGTGGCAGGTGGACTCCGTGACTGTGCTGTGCGGCAGGTGGACTCAGTGACTGTGCTGTGTGGCAGGTGGACTCCGTGACTGTACATTGCGGCAGGTGGACTCCATGACTGTGCTGTGCTGCAGGTAGACTCCGTGACTGTGCTGTGCTGCAGGTGGACTCCGTGACTGTGCTGTGTGGCAGGTGGACTCCGTGACTGTGCTGTGCTGCAGGTGGACACCATGACTGTGCTGTGCTGCAGGTTGAATCCATGACAGTGCTGTGCTGCAGGTGGACTCCATGACTATACTGTGCTGGAGGTGGACTCCGTGACTGTGATGTGCTGCAGGTGGACTCCATGACTGCTTTGCTGCAGGTGGACTCCACTGTGCTTCAAGTGGACTCGTGACTGTGCTGTGCGCAGGTGGACTCAGTGACTGTGCTGTGTGGCAGGTGGACTCCATGACTGTGCTGTGCTGCAGGTTGACTCCATGACAGTGCTGTGCTGCAGGTGGACACCATGACTATACTGTGCTGCAGGTGGACTCCGTGACTGTGCTGTGCGACAGGTGGACTCCGTGACTGTGCTGTGCGGCAGGTGGACTCAGTGACTGTGCTGTGTGGCAGGTGGACTCCGTGACTGTGCTGTGCGGCAGGTGGACTCCGTCACTGTGCTGTGCTGCAGGTGGACTCAGTGACTGTGCTGTGTGGCAGGTGGACTCCGTGACTGTGCTGTGCGGCAGGTGGACTCCATGACTGTGCTGTGCTGCAGGTAGACTCCGTGACTGTGCTGTGCTGCAGGTGGACTCCGTGACTGTGCTGTGTGGCAGGTGGACTCCGTGACTGTGCTGTGCTGCAGGTTGACACCATGACTGTGCTGTGCTGCAGGTGGACTCTGCGACTGTGCTGTGCGGCAGGTGGACTCCATGACTGTGCTGTGCTGCAGGTGGACTCCATGACTGTGCTGTGCTGCAGGTGGACTCCGTGACTGTGCTGTGCTGCAGGTGGACTTCAGAGAGTGCTGTGCTGCAGGTGGACTCCATGACTGTGCTGTGCTGCAGGTTGACTCCATGACTGTGCTGTGCGGCAGGTGGACTCCAGAGAGTGCTGTGCTGCAGATGGACTCCATGACTGTGCTGTGCGGTAGGTGGACCCTAGAGAGTTCTGTGCTGCAGGTGGACTCCATGACTGTGCTTTGCTGCAGGTGGACTCCATGACTGTGCTGTGTGGTAGGTGGACTCCGTGACTATACTGTGCTGCAGGTGGACTCCGTGACTGTGATGTGCTGCAGGTGGACTCCATGACTGTGCTTTGCTGCAGGTGGACTCCATGACTGTGCTGTGCGGCAGGTGGACTCCGTGACTGTGCTCTGCTGCAGGTTGACTCCGTGACTGTTCTGTGCGGCAGGTGGACTCAGTGACTGTGCTGTGTGGCAGGTGGACTTCGTGACTGTGCTGTGCGGCAGGTGGACTCCATGACTGTGCTGTGCTGCAGGTGGACTCCATGACTGTGCTGTGCTGCAGGTGGACTCCAAAGAGTGCTGTGCTGCAGGTGGACTCCATGACTGTGCTGTGCTGCAGGTGTACTCCATAACAGTGCTGTGCTGCAGGTGGACTCCATGACTATACTGTGCTGCAGATGGACTCCATGACTGTGCTGTGCTGCAGGTGGACTCCATGACAGTGCTGTGCTGCAGGTGGACTCCATGACAGTGCTGTGCTGCAGGTGGACTCCGTGACTGTGCTGTGCGGTAGGTGGACCCTAGAGAGTTCTGTGCTGCAGGTGGACTCTGTGACTGTGCTGTGCTGCAGGTGGACTCTGCGACTGTGCTGTGCGGCAGGTGGACTCCATGACTGTGCTGTGCTGCAGGTGGACTCCATGACTGTGCTGTGTTGCAGGTGGACTCCGTGACTGTGCTGTGCTGCAGGTGAACTACATGACTGTGCTGTGCGGTAGGTGGACCCTAGAGAGTTCTGTGCTGCAGGTGGACTCCATGACTGTGCTGTGCGGCAGGTGGACTCCGTGACTGTGCTGTGCGGCAGGTGGACTCAGTGACTGTGCTGTGTGGCAGGTGGACTCCGTGACTGTGCTGTGCGGCAGGTGGACTCAGTGACTGTGCTGTGCGGCAGGTGGACTCCAGAGAGTGCTGTGCTGCAGATGGACTACATGACTGTGCTGTGCTGCAGGTGGACTCCGTGACTGTGCTGTGCGGCAGGTGGACTCCGTGACTGCACTGTGCTGCAGGTGGACTCCGTAACTGTGCTGTGCAGCAGGTGGACTCCGTGATTGTGCTGTGCGGCAGGTGGACTCCATGATGTGCTGTGCCCAGGTGGACCCTGACTGTGCTGTGGCAGGTGGACTCCGTGACTGTGCTGTGTGGCAGGTGGACTTTATGACTGTGCTGTGCTGCAGGTGGACTCCGTGACTGTGCTGTGCAGCAGGTGGACTCCATGACTGTGCTGTGCTGCAGGTGGACTCCATGACTGTGCTGTGCTGCAGGTGGACTCTGTGACTGTGCTGTGCTGCAGGTGGACTCCACGACTGTGCTGTGCGGGAGGTGGGCTCCAGAGAGTGCTGTGCTGCAGGTGGACTCCATGACTGTGCTGTGCTGGAGGTTGAATCCATGACTGTGCTGTGTGGCAGGTGGACTCCAAAGAGTGCTGTGCTGCAGATGGACTCCATGACTGTGCTGTGCTGCAGGTGGACTCCGTGACTGTGCTGTGCGGCAGGTGGACTCCGTGACTGTGCTGTGCTGCAGGTGGACTCCGTGACTGTGCTGTGCTGCAGGTGGACTCCGTGACTGTGCTGTGCTGCAGGTGGACTCCGTGACTGTGCTGTTTTTTAACCATGCATACATATATTCACACTACGGCGATACATGAAATGTACAACCAACAGACCCTAAACTTTCTCAAAGCTCATCTCAAACACAGGCCGAGTAAAGTAACAAAGGGAAAGTGACGGGAAGAAGGTAAAGGAAGTGTCAAGAGATGTGAGGTACCGATGAGACAGGGAGACGGTGAGAGAGACGCAATACCGTGTCGGGCTGCGAGACCAGAGAAAACCAGCTCGGGCGGCGAAGCGAGCAACGCGGCGGCGATGGGTCCGCAGCGGCGGGGGGGCGCAGGCGAGCTCGCCGGGATGCCACGGGGCACGCGTTCGCGCAAAGCAACGGATTTAAGATTCCGACGCGGCCGGCCCGCGGGGACGCGGGAGCAGGTCGGTAGCGGCGCGGCGGACGTTGTTCGAGTACCGGGACCGGAGGAAAGAGGAGAAACAAGAACAAGGATAATCAGGCTTAAAACATACTGGAACATATCAATATCAAAAGCACACGGGTTATGGCTGAGTTGAGTTGGGAACAATCAGTACAACAGATTGAGACAAGTTCTATTTTTCCCCCATTAAGAAACTGCACCGACGGCCACAAGAGAAGGAAGAGAATAGAACAGATATTTTCGTTACAGTGCCATATTGTATGGACAACAGTAATATCATGTCGGAGTGTTGTATGAACATTTGTGTTGGTAACAAACATTAGGTCTCAGACGGTACACTGATTTTGCGCGGTTAAATAAGCGGCCAGGAAATCTCTGCGGCTTGTCAGCTGACTCCAGGTTAACACATTAACAACCAGCGCCACCTATACTCCAACAGCCATTCGCAGTCGCGGGTGGCGCCGCCAAAGGTCGAAACTAGCGCCACCACGAACAGGCCCAGACAGTTGCCCCCACGCACCTGAACGCAGATAGTCAGTAGCATCACAGACAGGTAGTCCCGCACTGCCACTGCCACGTCATGATAATGACGTGACTGGATCAAACATCAGTGTACAGCATGCATATGGACAATACAGATCCTAGCAAAAAACCATCGCTGAAGGAAAGTTATGAGCGACAACAAATTTTGTAGACAGTCGAGTTGTTCCTCAGAGGCGAGCGGGTTGTAGGCAGGGGAATGTCGTCCCCATTTCACTTCCTATGCATCTACACATTGCTCAGAGCGGGTGCTCCAAAAGATTTCAGCATCGGCCTAAGATTGTTATTTATCCCTGAAAATTATCGCACGTGACAAAAATGTAGCTCAATGTTAATATCTCCAACCACGTCAGTTGACCGGTGATACCATAGTCGCCGTTCATATACATTAGACAGGTAACAACTAATTCGATCAGAGAGAGTCCATCTTTTTGTGTAGAATTACGGGAACTAATTACAATCAGATGACTGGACTGGAACTCATCTCATCTCAACTCATCAAGTGACTTGAGCAAAGCAAGCCACCATATTCAGTGCCCGTCACAGCGCCATCCTCTTCTACAGCACCGCGCTGCGTGTGCGGTAGAGAGTTATCTGGTACCTCCAGGTGGAGGGGTCACTCAGAACGCGCGCAGAAGTACTGAGGGATGCAGCGCACGATCGCCAACAGCGGGAGCATCTGCACATCCCCCCCCGGCGGAGGACGAGACCGAGGAAAGCCGGCGCCCACCCGGCCAGGGCCGAGGTCGGAGAGGGCGCAACACCTCGCAGTCCAGCGCGGTCGCACGGCAAGTTAACGGCAGCCCGGCGACGCCGGACAGACGGGCGATCACCAGGCCGCCATCGAATTGGTGCCAGGACAAGATGTCGTTTTGTAGGTCACCCGTAGCAGATGAAGGCGCAGGACCCATCGGTCGCGGCCGACACCGCACCGCCACCGCCGCCGTCCCCTGGTACGCCGGTCAGGCAGCCCACCGCGCCACCAGACGATGATGGGAGGGTCACCGCCTCCACGTAGCGGCGACGAGATCAGGCATTTCTTTCTCCAACCTGGACCTACGGCAGATCGGCAGATCCGGGAGTCCCTGACTGAGCGGTCAGGCACCACGCCCAGCCTCGCTTCAACGCCGCCTTGATCCTCCGCACTGCTGTGCGGGAGTCGATGTCTGGTACTCTCAGGTGGCCGGGTCACTCCCCGGGTCGTACCCCAGTCCATCCACATGCTGCGCCAGGGGCCGGTGCTGAAGCAGCCGGCAGAGAACAGAGGCGGCCAGGCCGGAGCCCCGCCGCAGCACCCCGGACACCTCCAGAAGCTAAGATGGCATTCTGAAAGCGCGGTAGGGACGAATTAAAGAGAGCAAGGAGGGAGCCGGGGAGAAGGTAACCTGGAAGAGCAGATGAGTTATTGGGAAGTAAGCTAAGTCGTTTCAAGGTGGAGAGGCCAGATTGGACCAGGAGCGGGGCTCGGCGGCGGCCTCGACTGCCCTCCGTGCTCGAGTTTCGTATTAATAATTTTTGAACACTTAGGTTGAGCTCGCCCAGGTATCCCCAAAAAACCCCAAACTCGCCCGCGGCCCAACAGTGGTCGGTGAATATCAAGCAGTTTGGGTTGGGTGGGAAGGTGACTAAACAAGAAAAAAGGCCAGACAATTGTTGCGAGGTCGCTATTCAATGTAACTACAAATTTTAAAGCACTTACACAAAAAGGTTACCGAATTTATTACTATATGCGCCTATTATGCTGCCATTTACATCAAGTATAGCTGTCACAATCAGTACTGGTCGGTGAAGATCTTTTTGGAAACTGTTTTCATAGCGGCTTTTGACCGCGGCACATCCTCGATTTGACGGATTTTTGACGCGATATTTAAGTTCCAGATTCTGGGAGCTGATAAGAAAAGAGAGAATTGTCGATATAACGTGGGAGCGAATGGTTCTGAAAAGTGTTTTACTGCCCTAGAGTTTCTACTATTAATATTTTCTGCTTGAGTTTGAAATTTTTCCGCCAGGGGTCGAGGAAGAGTATTATTTAGATAACTATGGAGTACAAATATTTGAGAAACTTTGACTAAATCATGGAATTTCAGGATTTTGTATTTTTTAAATATTGGTCTTGTGTGCTCAAGAAATTGGGCATGGTCCACAACTCTCACCGCACGTTTTTGGAGTGTTGTCAATCTAATGAGTTTTGATGGGAAAGTTAGGGCCCAAATTTTCAGAGTTGTATTTCAAGTGGGGAAGCACAAGAGAATTATAGAGTAAGAGCAGATGCTCGGAGTCCAATACAGCTTTTGCCCTATGCATTATTCCAATATTCCTCGATATAGTATTTTCAATGCCCTTGATGTGGGACTCCCATTTCAGGTTTTCATCAATTTGAACCCCTAGGTATTTGGTGGTTCTGGCCCTGCTTAATTTGTGGTTGTTAAGAACAATATCAAGGCCAGAGGAAGAGTGAGTTGGACAAAATAGCTGATATGTTGATTTTGATATGTTAAGAGTAAGTCGGTTAGCGACAAGCCATGCATTGATATTTGGGAGACTCAAGTTGATAGATGACTGGAGATCAGAAAAATTGTTCGCAGTAAAGACTAGAGCTGTACCATCAGCAAATAGTAGAAATGATGGTGATTGAGAACTACGAAATAAATCATTAATATACAGTAGAAATAGTAATGGGCCGAGCACAGAACCTTGTGGTACGCCAAGCGACACGCTTTCAGGATTTTCAGACAAAATATTTTTAAATTTGACTTTTTGAGTTCTGTTACTAAGATAGGAATCAAAGAATTTAAGTGAGACATCTCTAACACCATATTTTTCAAGTTTTTTTTCAGCAAAATTTTGTGGTTAACGGTATCGAACACTTTCGCCAAGTCGAGATAAATGGTAGCACATACTTTTTTGTCTTTGATGGCTGAGGTTAACATATCGTAAAGAAGAGCAATGGGCATGTATGTGCTTTTATATGAATATATAGGACTTCTCCACTAGTGAAAATGAAAAACATTTGAATGTTTTTCATTTTCACTAGTGGAGAAGTCCTATATATTTATATAATTCATTCACATCCACTTATCATGTCATTTCGAGAGTATGTGCTTTTGTTCTTCTGAAAGCCAAATTGTTGTGGAAATAGAATGTTTTCATCAGTGATGAATTGAGATAATTGTTGAAATATTATTTTTTCAAAAACTTTGGAAATCACAGGTAATATTGAAATGGGTCTATAACATGTGAATTGGCAACGACATCCTGATTTGAAGATTGGAGTTATGAGAGCTTGCTTTAAGAGCAGATGGAAAAATCCCTTGAGAGATACACTTATTGAAAGTATAGCTAAGAAATGGTGCAATGGTATCTACAATAAGTTTCAGTACTTTTGAGCTTATTCCATCCAGACCAGCTCCGCTGTTCGCAATACTTTTTATGACATTAGCAACCAAGCAAGGCGGAATCTGGGCGAATTCAAAGTTGTTGTTAATTAGCATGTTGAGATCAAAATATGACATGGGATCAGGGGATGAACTAGGGAGCCTGCTGTCAAGTGTCATTCCAATGGTCGCAAAGTAATTGTTAAATTTATTTGCAATTTTTTGTGGGTCTGTGATTGTTGTGCCATTGTGTTCAAACATTGGGGGTGGGGATGTGTTAGGCTGGTGTTTTCCTGTGACATCAAGCAGGATTTCCCAAAGTTTTTTGGGGTTTGTTTTGTTTTCTGCAAGTTTTCTTTGAATGTAAAGTTTTTTAGCAGTTCTTATGACTGAGACTAAGTTATTTCTATAGGTTTTGTACAAGAAGTGATTTTGAGATGTAGGCGACCGAGTGTATTTCCTATAAAGATTATTTTTGTTGTTGATACATTTTAGCAGACTGTAAGAGATCCAAGGGTTAATGGGAACTTTCTTCCTGTGGGGTTTACAGATTGTAATTTTACGAATTTCTTCAGTAATGATATTGAGCAAAAATGAAGTTGCTTGTTCAGCATCATGTATATTATACAAAGGTATCAATTTTTGGGCAATGTTCGTTTTCAAGGACTCGATTTTACGGTAGTCAATTGCTGTATAAGGCAATTCATGTGATCCCGAGTGTTGTTTTATATTAAGAGTGATAGTTATTGGGAGATGGTCGCTAATATCCGATATAACAATATTGTTTTTGTAGACTAGAGAAAGATCGTTGCTAAGAAAATTGTCGATAAGAGTTTGTGATGTACTCGTTACTCGAGTTGGCAAGGAGATACAAGGGAAGAAGCCAGCTGAAAGGAGATTTTCAAAGAAAAGGCTGCTGTCAGTGGAAGACTCCAGCTTGAGAAGGTCAATGTTAAAATCCCTTCCAATTGTACATAATTTGAATTCGTTTCCTATTGCCGCAAGCAAACGGTCCATTTCATCTAAGAAGGGAGCTGGTGCAAAGGATGGAGAACGATACACTGTGCCAATTATGAGATTTCTAGATTTGTTATTTCTTATTTCCAAACATACAGACTGGTACTGAGGTAAGCAAAATTCAAGATCAGATCGCCTGCTGTAGGGTACAGAATTCTGAATGTAGATGGCAGATCCTCGACCCCTAGTTTCATCCTGAGTGGATAGCTCCAAATGGTAGTTATTAAGATGAAAAGAATCTGCAAATGTTGAGTTAGTCCATGTTTCGGATAACATTATAATTTGAGGTTTGGTTTTGAGTTGATCTAATAGCAAAGTGAGGGCGTCAAAATTTTTGGATAGGCTACGTATATTTATGTGCAGAAGTGACAAAGCATTAGGCTGAAGCGCATCAAGTATGTATTTGCACTGATCCAAAATGGCATGAAAATCTGAGTTTAAGGCAGCACAGTCATCATCTGTTGATGAAAAATTTGGGGAGAATCTGGGATTAATCTTTAAAATAAACTAAATCTGAGAATAGGTACAAAAGGAAAACTGAGGCAAGAACACACAGCAACTTCAAAAGCAAAGCAAACCTGCTGTGCGGCAAGTTGACTCCGTGACTGTGCTGTGTGGCAGGTGGACTCCGTGACTGTGCTGCAGGTGGACACCATGACTGTGCTGTGCTGCAGGTTGACTCCATGACAGTGCTGTGCTGCAGGTGGACTCCATGACTATACTGTGCTGCAGGTGGACTCTGTGACTGTGATGTGCTGCAGGTGGACTCCATGACTGTGCTGTGCTGCAGGTGGACTCCGTGACTGTGCTGTGCTGCAGGTGGACTCCGTGACTGTGCTGTGCTGCAGGTGGACTCCGTGACTGTGCTGTTTTTTTAACCATGCATACATATATTCACACTACGGCGATACATGAAATGTACAACAAACAGACCCTAAACTTTCTCAAAGCTCATCTCAAACACAGGCCGAGTAAAGTAACAAAGGGAAAGTGACGGGAAGAAGGTAAAGGAAGTGTCAAGAGATGTGAGGTACCGATGAGACAGGGAGACGGTGAGAGAGACGCAATAAAGTGTAGGGCTGCGAGACCAGAGAAAACCAGCTCGGGCGGCGAAGCGAGCAACGCGGCGGCGATGGGTCCGCAGCGGCGGGGGGGGCGCAGGCGAGCTCGCCGGGATGCCACGGGGCACGCGTTCGCGCAAAGCAACGGATTTAAGATTCCGACGCGGCCGGCCCGCGGGGACGCGGGAGCAGGTCGGTAGCGGCGCGGCGGACGTTGTTCGAGTACCGGGACCGGAGGAAAGAGGAGAAACAAGAACAAGGATAATCAGGCTTAAAACATACTGGAACATATCAATATCAAAAGCACACGGGTTATGGCTGAGTTGAGTTGGGAACAATCAGTACAACAGATTGAGACAAGTTCCATTTTTCCCCCATTAAGAAACTGCACCGACGGCCACAAGAGAAGGAAGAGAATAGAACAGATATTTTCGTTACAGTGCCATATTGTATGGACAACAGTAATATCATGTCGGAGTGTTGTATGAACATTTGTGTTGGTAACAAACATTAGGTCTCAGACGGTACACTGATTTTGCGCGGTTAAATAAGCGGCCAGGAAATCTCTGCGGCTTGTCAGCTGACTCCAGGTTAACACATTAACAACCAGCGCCACCTATACTCCAACAGCCATTCGCAGTCGCGGGTGGCGCCGCCAAAGGTCGAAACTAGCGCCACCACGAACAGGCCCAGACAGTTGCCCCCACGCACCTGAACGCAGATAGTCAGTAGCATCACAGACAGGTAGTCCCGCACTGCCACTGCCACGTCATGATAATGACGTGACTGGATCAAACATCAGTGTAGAGCATGCATATGGACAATACAGATCCTAGCAAAAAACCATCGCTGAAGGCAAGTTATGAGCGACAACAAATTTTGTAGACAGTCGAGTTGTTCCTCAGAGGCGAGCGGGTTGTAGGCAGGGGAATGTCGTCCCCATTTCACTTCCTATGCATCTACACATTGCTCAGAGCGGGTGCTCCAAAAGATTTCAGCATCGGCCTACGATTGTTATTTATCCCTGAAAATTATCGCACGTGACAAAAATGTAGCTCAATGTTAATATCTCCAACCACGTCAGTTGACCGGTGATACCATAGTCGCCGTTCATATACATTAGACAGGTAACAACTAATTCGATCAGAGAGAGTCCATCTTTTTGTGTAGAATTACGGGAACTAATTACAATCAGATGACTGGACTGGAACTCATCTCATCTCAACTCATCAAGTAACTTGAGCAAAGCAAGCCACCACATTCAGTGCCCGTCACAGCGCCATCCTCTTCTACAGCACCGCGCTGCGTGTGCGGTAGAGAGTTATCTGGTACCTCCAGGTGGAGGGGTCACTCAGAACGCGCGCAGAAGTACTGAGGGATGCAGCGCACGATCGCCAACAGCGGGAGCATCTGCACATCCCCCCCGGCGGAGGACGAGACCGAGGAAAGCCGGCGCCCACCCGGCCAGGGCCGAGGTCGGAGAGGGCGCAACACCTCGCAGTCCAGCGCGGTCGCACGGCAAGTTAACGGCAGCCCGGCGACGCCGGACAGACGGGCGATCACCAGGCCGCCATCGAATTGGTGCCAGGACAAGATGTCGTTTTGTAGGTCACCCGTAGCAGATGAAGGCGCAGGACCCATCGGTCGCGGCCGACACCGCACCGCCACCGCCGCCGTCCCCTGGTACGCCGGTCAGGCAGCCCACCGCGCCACCAGACGATGATGGGAGGGTCACCGCCTCCACGTAGCGGCGACGAGATCAGGCATTTCTTTCTCCAACCTGGACCTACGGCAGATCGGCAGATCCGGGAGTCCCTGACTGAGCGGTCAGGCACCACGCCCAGCCTCGCTTCAACGCCGCCTTGATCCTCCGCACTGCTGTGCGGGAGTCGATGTCTGGTACTCTCAGGTGGCCGGGTCACTCCCCGGGTCGTACCCCAGTCCATCCACATGCTGCGCCAGGGGCCGGTGCTGAAGCAGCCGGCAGAGAACAGAGGCGGCCAGGCCGGAGCCCCGCCGCAGCACCCCGGACACCTCCAGAAGCTAAGATGGCATTCTGAAAGCGCGGTAGGGACGAATTAAAGAGAGCAAGGAGGGAGCCGGGGAGAAGGTAACCTGGAAGAGCAGATGAGTTATTGGGAAGTAAGCTAAGTCGTTTCAAGGTGGAGAGGCCGGATTGGACCAGGAGCGGGGCACGGCGGCGGCCTCGACTGCCCTCCGTGCTCGAGTTTCGTATTAATAATTTTTGAACACTTAGGTTGAGCTCGCCCAGGTATCCCCAAAAAACCCCAAACTCGCCCGCGGCCCAACAGTGGTCGGTGAATATCAAGCAGTTTGGGTTGGGTGGGAAGGTGACTAAACAAGAAAAAAGGCCAGACAATTGTTGCGAGGTCGCTATTCAATGTAACTACAAATTTTCAAGCACTTACACAAAAAGGTTACCGAATTTATTACTATATGCGCCTATTATGCTGCCATTTACATCAAGTATAGCTGTCACAATCAGTACTGGTCGGTGAAGATCTTTTTGGAAACTGTTTTCATAGCGGCTTTTGACCGCGGCACATCCTCGATTTGACGGATTTTTGACGCGATATTTAAGGGTGGACTCCGTGACTGTGCAGTGCGGCAGGTGGACTCCATGACTATACTGTGCTGCAGATGGACTCCATGACTGTCCTGTGCTCCAGGTGGACTCCATGACAATGCTGTGCTGCAGGTGGACTGCATGACTGTGCTGTGCGGTAGGTGGACCCTAGAGAGTTCTGTGCTGCAGGTGGACTCTGTGACTGTGCTGTGCTGCAGGTGGGCTCTGCGACTCTGCTGTGCGGCAGGTGGACTCCATGACTGTGCTGTGCTGCAGGTGGACTCCATGACTGTGCTGTGCTGCAGGTGGACTTCGTGACTGTGCTGTGCTGCAGGTTGACTCCATGACTGTGCTGTGCGGCAGGTGGACTCCAGAGAGTGCTGTGCTGCAGATGGACTCCATGACTGTGCTGTGCTGCAGGTGGACTCCGTGACTGTGCTGTGCGGCAGGTGGACTCCGTGACTGTGCTGTGCTGCAGGTGGACTCCGTGACTGTGCTGTGTGGCAGGTGGACTCCGTGACTGTGCTGCAGGTGGACACCATGACTGTGCTGTGCTGCAGGTCGACTCCATGACAGTGCTGTGCTGCAGGTGGACTCCATGACTATACTGTGCTGCAGGTGGACTCCGTGACTGTGATGTGCTGCAGGTGGACTCCATAACTGTGCTTTGCTGCAGGTGGACTCCATGACTGTGCTGTGCAGCAGGTGCACTCCGTGACTGTGCTGTGCGGCAGGTGGACTCAGTGACTGTGCTGTGTGGCAGGTGGACTCCGTGACTGTGCTGTGCGGCAGGTGGACTCCATGACTGTGCTGTGCTGCAGGTAGACTCCGTGACTGTGCTGTGCTGCAGGTGGACTCCGTGACTGTGCTGTGTGGCAGGTGGACTCTGTGACTGTGCTGTGCTGCAGGTTGACACCATGACTGTGCTGTGCTGCAGGTGGACTCCATTACTATACTGTGCTGCAGGTGGACTCCGTGACTGTGATGTACTGCAGGTGGACTCCATGACTGTGCTTTGCTGCAGGTGGACTCCATGACTGTGCTGTGCGGCAGGTGGACTCCGTGACTGTGCTCTGCTGCAGATTGACTCCGTGACTGTTCTGTGCGGCAGGTGGACTCTGCGACTGTGCTGTGCGGCAGGTGGACTCCATGACTGTGCTGTGCTGCAGATGGACTCCATGACTGTCCTGTGCTGCAGGTGGACTCCATGACAATGCTGTGCTGCAGGTGGACTCTATGAGAGTGCTGTGCTGCAGGTGGACTGCGTGACTGTGCTGTGCGGTAGGTGGACCCTAGAGAGTTCTGTGCTGCAGGTGGACTCTGTGACTGTGCTGTGCTGCAGGTGGGCTCTGCGACTCTGCTGTGCGGCAGGTGGACTCCATGACTGTGCTGTGCTGCAGGTGGACTCCATGACTGTGCTGTGCTGCAGGTGGACTTCGTGACTGTGCTGTGCTGCAGGTGAACTACATGACTGTGCTGTGTGGTAGGTGGACCCTAGAGAGTTCTGTGCTGCAGGTGGACTCCATGACTGTGCTGTGCTGCAGGTGGACTCCATGACTGTGCTGTGCGGCAGGTGGACTCCGTGACTGTGCTCTGCTGCAGGTGGACTCCATGACTGTGCTGTGCGGCAGGTGGACTCCGTGACTGTGCTCTGCTGCAGGTTGACTCCGTGACTGTTCTGTGCGGCAGGTGGACTCAGTGACTGTGCTGTGTGGCAGGTGGACTTCGTGACTGTGCTGTGCGGCAGGTGGATTGATTGATTGATTATTGGGTTTTAGGGGCGCGCCAACCTGCGAGGTCATATAGCGCCCATAACACTTCTCTGCAGTCAAAGCTTATAAATTTGTCTGTCTTTAGGGGAAAGTAAATTCTCGTCTACAGTGAACTAATATTTACATTAAAGAGTGATTCTTTCACATCGTAGTTATGATTCTCACTGCACGGATGCATGGTCACAGATTCAAACAGGTTTACCGCGCCGGCAGGCGCTCGGCGCGGGGCGCCGGGGCATCACTTCCGGCGCCCACCCCGCGCCAACGGACCCAGGGGCCCGGGGGCGCGGGGGCAGCCTAGACGCCGGACCCAAGCCCGACGTCTAACGGAGGCCCTCCCCGTCGCTCCGAGACTTGAAAGGCCCCGGAGCGAAAGGGAGGACCCGCCAAATCGGCGCCAGGCGCCTATCAGCGCGGTTGACTACCACAACACACGCGTTTAACCAGGATCAAATATTATCGTAAAGTCAATGTCTCTAAGATAGGACAGCACCCGTTCAACCATACTGGAGTCACGGCCGATCAATTCTAAAAGTGTGGACTCCTGCCGGTGCACGCCAAAATGTAAAGACCTGCGTCTAGCATATTCCGGGCATGAGACCAGCACGTGTCGGACCGACAGGGGCGCCGCACATCGCTGACATTGTGGTCGAGGTTCGCCGCATAACAGATATCGGTGAGTGGCCAGCGTGTGGCCAGTCCGCAATCGACACAACGCCACCTCCTCACGGCGGTTAGGCCGCAGCGAGGATGGCCACTCACCGATCTCAGGTTTGATAACTTTCAACTTGCTATTTATTATATTATTCCATTGTTCTTGCCATACACTGCGAAGGTGGGTACATATATATGGGTACAAATCTCTAGCGGGGATTCGTTGCGCACGCCTGCAGGGCCTACGGGAAGCACGTCGGGCCGCTGCGTCTGCCACTTCATTCAATTGTATTCCAACATGACTTGGGATCCAGCAGAGTGTTACATACTTTCCCAGTCTGGCAAGGCGAGTTAAGCGCAGGACAATGTTTAAAACAAGTCCATCACTTGGGTTGAAACCACTCACAGCTTGAATGCTGCTAAGGCTATCGGTGAAAATAACGTATTTCGTGGCATCACTAACTTCGATAAAGCATAGAGCCTTATCCAAGGCGGTGAGTTCAGAGGTGAAAACCGATGCAAAAGATGAAAGTGAGAAATTTCTTGTTACTGTATCCGTAACAAAAGCGCATCCCACTCCAACATCAGTTTTTGATCCGTCAGTGTAGAACGACACATGATCTGCATACTGTGCAATGTGTTCGAGCGCCAATTGTTTAAATTCAGTAGGGATAGTATCGGATTTGGTTTTCCCTGCGAGAGTCATGTCGGTTTTTGGGCAGATAAGTTCCCAAGGAGGGATGTCTGAAAGCTCGCTATGAGTCACAACACTCGGCTGGATACCACTTTCGGCCGAGAAACGTTGGACGCGTACGCCCAGTGGGATTCCTCTTTGCACGTTCACAAACAGCCGTAGCATGTTCCGCGAAAAAACTGCGTTATATGTTGGGTGTGACGGAGACTGAGCCAGCTTACAGGCGTAACGCTGCCCGAGCAGGCGCCGTCGCAATGCGAGAGGTGGTTCATTTGCTTCCACCAACAAGCTGGAGCACGGTGTTGTCCTAAACGCACCTGTGGCCACTCGGAGTGCACTATGGTGAATCGTATCTAAACAGCGTTTAGCTGATTCCGACGCAGAATCGTATACAAAACAGGCGTAATCCATCTTGGAACGAACAAGAGACCGATAGAGAATGAGAAGTGTCTTCCTGTCCGCTCCGTACGATAGACGAGATGCACATTTCAAGGCATTCAATGATTTAAAACACTTGTCACGTATATTCCTAATGTGTGCGTTGTATGTCAGCCGTTTATCAAACGTTACTCCGAGAAACTTTGCTGTCGGTTGGAAAGTGACAGTTTTACCGCGCAACGATACCATAGGTTCCGGACAGGTCCTGCGCCTGCGACAGAAATGAACACCAGCGGTTTTTTCGGTCGAAAAATATAATCCATTTTTACTACTCCAGCGTTCCAGATGGTTCACGGCCAGCTGGAGCTGACGGGAAAGTGCCGGCGTTGTTGAAGCCTTTGCCCATACTGCGATGTCGTCCACGAAAATGGATGCCTGAATGGAAGGTGGGAGTGAATGTGTGACGTCATTTATGGCCAGAGCGAAGAGGCAGATACTAGAGACGCTCCCCTGCGGAATGCCTTCTTCTTGATAAAAGGTGTTTGAGTATGTACCACCTACTCTGACACGGAACGTCCTATCAGTCAAAAAATTTTTCATAAAGAACCCCATCTGACCTCTGATACCACACTTATGCAACTTTAAAAGGATACCATGTCGCCACGCTGTATCATAAGCGGCAATGGCGTCAAAGAAGACGGCTCCCAGCTGACGCCTCTCTTTAAATGCAATTCGCACTGAGGTGTCAAGTGATACCAAGTGGTCCACCGTACTGCGGCCTCTACGAAACCCACACTGGTTGTTATTGATGATGCCCCGGCTTTCCAAATACCAAACGAGTCTTACATTCACCATTTTTTCGAACAACTTGCACATGCACGAGGTAAGCGAGATCGGCCTAAAGTGCAAAGGGTCCAATCCAGATTTACCAGGTTTAAGGATTGGTATCACTATAGCCTCCCGCCACGCCGGTATAAATTCGCCGGACTCCCACATCATATTGAATGAGGCCAGCAGTACCCTGAGTGCGCTCTGCGATAGTGCTTTAAACATATCATTGTGAATTAAATCCGGGCCCTCGGCCACAGGGTGGAGCCCACGAATGGCTGCCGCTAGCTCATGCAAGGTAAAGGGCTTATTGTATGACAGTGTGCTGGTGGTTCCAAAATGTATACTTTTCTGTTCAGCTAGGGTTTTATATCGCATAAATGAGACATCCTCCCTAACTGAACTACAGCGCTGTGCAATCGCATTTCCTATACAGTCGGCTACTTCTGTTGGATTGAATATATTCCTACCACCAATCTGCAGAGTTGGTAGTGGTGTGGAGACCGACCTACCTTCGATACGGCGGATTTGACCAAACACTTGAGACAATGGCGTAAATCGATTCAGTTTACCTACGTATTCTCTCCAACATTTTCTCTTAGCTTGTTTTATTGTGCGCCTGCAGGCGGCTCGAGATTTCCGATACATATTTAAGTTTTGCTGAGTGGAATTTCGTTTAAACTGTCTGTAAGCGCGCCGCCGCTCTCGGACAGCGTCACGGCATTCCATGCTCCACCACGGTACCGGTGGTCGCCGAGGGTTTTTTGATGTTCGCGGTATAGAAGCATAAGCAGCGTCTCGGAGGATAACTGTAAATTGGTCGACTGTGAACGGTGTTTGGGTTGAAAAGGTTTCCAAATAGTCATCCACGAGGGAGCTAAATAAGGACATATCAGCATTTTTCATCTTCCAACGTTGCGGTCTCGTGCCTAAAACAGATGTGTTGTCACAAGTCACTAAAACAGGGAAATGGTCACTTCCCATGGGGTCACTGCACACAGCCCAGCTAAACAGAGCAGATAGCTCTGGGCTGCAAAGGCTAAGATCCAATGCCGATTCCCGACCGGATGGAATGGTAAGATGTGTTGGTGCTCCGGTGTTTAAAATACAAAGGCTCACACCCTGGATAAAATGATCGAGGTGCCGACCCCGAGAGTTAATATCTTCACACCCCCAAGCGGTGTGGTGAGCATTAAAGTCTCCCAAGAGAAGAATGGGCGGTGGTAGCTCAGATATAAGCAAATTTAGTTCACGAGTGGGCATGTCTACCCCAGGGGGTAGGTATATAGAGCAGAGCGAAATCTGCCTTCGAGCGATATATATACGTGCTGCCACGGCTTGCAGCCGTGTTTGGAGTGATATTTGCTTTGCTGGTATATAATTATTGATTGCGAGAAGAACACCACCGTGGGCGACTGGGTTACGTTGTAAATCCTTTCGAAATATTGAAAAACCTGTAAGGGAGAATGGGATCTCAGCTGAGAGTTTAGTTTCTTGCAGGCATATAGCTGCCAGTCCCCTGGATCTCATAAAAGCCTGGAGATCCCCGGCGCTGGTGCGAATTCCACGACAGTTCCACTGCAGAAACGTGTTAATGACGGGGGGTGGAAGTTAGGGTGAGCGCCTACCAGAGGAGCTACTTGCTATTTCCAGTATGGGCCTCCTGGCCCATAGGTTTTCTTTGGGGGCCCAGAGGGCGCCCCACTTTGCCTGGGTCGAGACGATGCCCCAGGCCTAGATGTCCCTATTGATGCTGCTCGGGCTTTAGAAGGTTGTGGCTGGCCTGGAGGAGTCCCGGATGCCACACGTTTGGTGGGAGATCTTCCCCTAGTGCTATCCTCCCTCCGTGACCCCTCAAACTGCCTCCTGACAGCCGCAACCGACGTCGGCGGCGGTGGGGGAGGCGGAGGGGGCTGATTATCGGACAGAGGAGAAAAGGCAGGAGTAGAGGTAGAGGGCTCACCGTCAACAGAGATTTCAACGGGGGGCTGGACTGGGGACGGCAGTTGACGTCGCTTCCCACCCTTGCCCACCGTCGTCCAACCCTCGGTCGCTTGAGGGGGGTCAGGCTCCGGTGCCACCAAGGGCACCCTTTGCCTCGGAGTGGCGGGAGTCTCAGACGGGGTGTTGGGGGCAGGAGTGGTCCCCTGCTCCCCGCCCCCACCCCAGCCGGGGCCACAGGCGGCGGGGGAGGGGTGGGAGGGATGGGTGGAGGAGGTGCCGCCTCCGGCTGCGATGTCGGGGCGGCGGGCTGGCCAGAAATGACCAGCCCCATCCTCCCTGCCAGGCGGATAAAGTCCGCCAGGGTCAGGGAACGGATGACCTCCTCCGGGGTCATCCGCGGTGTCGCTGGCGTCCTTGAGGGCGCCGCTACGGCGGTCGCTATTCCGCCCACTGTCTCTGCATATGATCTCTGAGGGTAGGAGGTCTCATAGGCTTCCCTCGCAGCCCTAAATGGAATACGTTTCGCGACCATGATAGAAAGAATCTCCTTTTCTGTCTTCATACGTGGGCAGTTTTTATCTGCGGCAGGTGGACTCCGTGACTGTGCTGTATGGTAGGTGGACCCTAGAGAGTTCTGTGCTGCAGGTGGACTCTGTGACTGTGCTGTGCGGCAGGTGGACTCCATGACTGTGCTGTGCTGCAGGTGGACTCCATGACTGTGCTGTGCTGCAGGTGGACTCCAGAGAGTGCTGTGCTGCAGGTGGACTCCATGACTGTGCTGTGCTGCAGGTGTACTCCATAACAGTGCTGTGCTGCAGGTGGACTTGATGACTATACTGTGCTGCAGATGGACTCCATGACTGTCCTGTGCTGCAGGTGGACTCCATGACAGTGCTGTGCTGCAGGTGGACTCCATGACAGTGCTGTGCTGCAGGTGGACTCCGTGACTGTGCTGTGCGGTAGGTGGACCCTAGAGAGTTCTGTGCTGCAGGTGGACTCTGTGACTGTGCTGTGCTGCAGGTGGACTCTGCGACTGTGCTGTGCGGCAGGTGGTTTCCATGACTGTGCTGTGCTGCAGGTGGACTCCATGACTGTGCTGTGCTGCAGGTGGACTCCGTGACTGTGCTGTGCTGCAGGTGAACTACATGACTGTGCTGTGCGGTAGGTGGACCCTAGAGAGTTCTGTGCTGTAGGTGAACTCCGTGACTGTGCTGTGCGGCAGGTGGACTCCATGACTGTGCTGTGCGGCAGGTGAACTCAATGACTGTGCTGTGTGGCAGGTGGACTGAGTGACTGTGCTGTGCTGCAGGTGGACTCCGTGACTGTGCTGTGCTGCAGGTGGACTCCGTGACTGTGCTGTGCGGCAGGTGGACTCCATGACTGTGCTGTGCTGCAGGTGGACTCCGTGACTGTGTTGTGCGGCAGGTGGACTCCGTGACTGTGCTGTGTGGCAGGTGGACTCCGTGACTGTGCTGCAGGTGGACACCATGACTGTGCTGTGCTGCAGGTTGACTCCATGACAGTGCTGTGCTGCAGGTGGACTCCATGACTATACTGTGCTGCAGGTGGACTCCGTGACTGTGATGTGCTGCAGGTGGACTCCATGACTGTGCTTTGCTGCAGGTGGACTCCATGACTGTGCTGTGTGGCAGGTGGACTCCGTGACTGTGCTGTGCTGCAGGTGGACTCCGTGACTGTTCTGTGCTTCAGGTGGACACCATGACTGTGCTGTGCTGCAGGTGGACTCAGTGACTGTGCTGTCTGGCAGGTGGACTCCATGACTGTGCTGTGCTGCAGGTTGACTCCATGACAGTGCTGTGCTGCAGGTGGACTCCATGACTATACTGTGCTGCAGGTGGACTCCGTGACTGTGCTGTGCGGCAGGTGGATTCCGTGACTGTGCTGTGCGGCAGGTGGACTCCATGACTGTGGTGTGCTGCAGGTGGACTCCGTGACTGTGCTGTACGGTAGGTGGACCTTAGAGAGTTCTGTGCTGCAGGTGGACTCTGTGACTGTGCTGTGCTGCAGGTGGACTGTGTGACTGTGCTGTGCTGCAGGTTGACTCCATGACAGTGCTGTGCTGCAGGTGGACTCCATGACTATACTGTGCTGCAGGTGGACTCCGTGACTGTGCTGTGCGGCAGGTGGACTCCGTGACTGTGCTGTGCGGGAGGTGGACTCCGTGACTGTGCTGTGCAGCAGGTGGACTCCATGACTGTGCTGTGATGCAGGTGGACTCCATGACTGTGCTGTGCTGCAGGTGGAGTCTGTCACTGTGCTGTGCTGCAGGTGGACTCCGCGACTGTGCTGTGCGGCAGGTGGACTCCAGAGAGTGCTGTGCTGCAGGCGGACTCCATGACTGTGCTGTGCTGCAGGTGGACTCCGTGACTGTGCTGTGCGGCAGGTGGACTCCGTGACTGTGCTGTATGGTAGGTGGACCCTAGAGAGTTCTGTGCTGCAGGTGGACTCTGTGACTGTGCTGTGCTGCAGGTGGACTGTGTGACTGTGCTGTGATGCAGGTTGACTCCATGACAGTGCTGTGCTGCAGGTGGACTCCATGACTATACTGTGCTGCAGGTGGACTCCGTGACTGTGCTGTGCGGCAGGTGGACTCCGTGGCTGTGCTGTGCGGCAGGTGGACTCCGTGACTGTGCTGTGCAGCAGGTGGACTCCATGACTGTGCTGTGATGCAGGTGGACTCCATGACTGTGCTGTGCTGCAGGTGGACTCTGTGACTGTGCTGTGCTGCAGGTGGACTCCGCGACTGTGCTGTGCGGCAGGTGGACTCCAGAGAGTGCTGTGCTGCAGGTGGACTCCATGACTGTGCTGTGCTGCAGGTGGACTCCGTGACTGTGCTGTGCTGCAGGTGGACTCCGTGATTGTGCTGTGTGGCAGGTGGACTCCGTGACTCTGCTGTGTGGCAGGTGGACTTTATGACTGTGCTGTGCTGCAGGTGGACTCCGTGACTGTGCTGTGCAGCAGGTGGACTTCATGACTGTGCTGTGCTGCAGGTGGACTCCATGACTGTGCTGTGCTGCAGGTGGACTCTGTGACTGTGCTGTGCTGCAGGTGGACTCCGGGACTGTGCTGTGCGGCAGGTGGACTCCAGAGAGTGCTGTGCTGCAGGTGGACTCCATGACTGTGCTGTGCTGCAGGTTGACTCCATGACTGTGCTGTGCGGCAGGTGGACTCCAGAGAGTGCTGTGCTGCAGATGGACTCCATGACTGTGCTGTGCTGCAGGTGGACTCCGTGACTGTGCTGTGCGGCAGGTGGACTCCGTGACTGTGCTGTGCTGCAGGTGGACTCTGCGGCTGTGCTGTGCGGCAGGTGGACTCCATGACTGTGCTGTGCTGCAGGTGGACTCCATGACTGTGCTGTGCTGCAGGTGGACTCCGTGACTGTGCTGTGCTGCAGGTGAACTACATGACTGTGCTGTGCGGTAGGTGGACCCTAGAGAGTTCTGTGCTGTAGGTGAACTCCGTGACTGTGCTGTGCGGCAGGTGGACTCCGTGACTGTGCTGTGTGGCAGGTGGACTCCGTGACTGTGCTGCAGGTGGACCCAATGACTGTGCTGTGCTGCAGGTTGACTCCATGACAGTGCTGTGCTGCAGGTGGACTCCATGACTATACTGTGCTGCAGGTGGACTCCGTGACTGTGATGTACTGCAGGTGGACTCCATGACTGTGCTTTGCTGCAGGTGGACTCCATGACTGTGCTGTGTGGCAGGTGGACTCCGTGACTGTGCTGTGCTGCAGGTGGACTCCGTGACTGTGCTGTGCTGCAGGTGGACTCCGTGACTGTGCTGTGCTGCAGGTGGACTCCATGACTGTGCTGTGCTGCAGGTGGACTCCGTGACTGTGCTGTGCTGCAGGTGGACTCTGTGACTGTGCTGTGCGGCAGGTGGACTCCGTGACTGTGCTGTGCTTCAGGTGGACACCATGACTGTGCTGTGCTGCAGGTGGACTCAGTGACTGTGCTGTGTGGCAGGTGGACTCCATGACTGTGCTGTGCTGCAGGTTGACTCCATGACAGTGCTGTGCTGCAGGTGGACTCCATGACTATACTGTGCTGCAGGTGGACTCCGTGACTGTGCTGTGCAGCAGGTGGACTCCGTGACTGTGCTGTGCGGCAGGTGGACTCCATGACTGTGCTGTGCTGCAGGTGGACTCCGTGACTATGCTGTGCGGCAGGTGGACTCCGTGATTGTGCTGTATGGCAGGTGGGCTCCGTGACTGTGAAGTGCGGCAGGTAGACTTTGTGATTGTGCTGTGTGGCAGGTGGACTCCGTGACTGTGCTGTGCTGCAGGTTGACTCCATGACTGTGCTGTGCTGCAGGTTGACTCCGAGACTGTGCTGTGCTGCAGGTGGACTCCGCGACTGTGCTGTGCGGCAGGTGGACTCCAGAGAGTGCTGTGCTGCAGCTGGACTCCATGATTGTGCTGTGCTGGAGGCGGACTCCGTGACTGTGCTGTGCGGCAGGTGGACTCCGTGACTGTGCTGTGCTGCAGGTGGACTCCGTGACTGTGCTTTGCTGCAGGTGGACTCCGTGACTGTGCTCTGCTGCAGGTTGACTCCGTGACTGTGCTGTGCGGTAGGTGGACTCAGTGACTGTGCTGTGTGGCAGGTGGACTCAGTGACTGTGCTGTGTGGCAGGTGGTTTCCATGACTGTGCTGTGCTGCAGGTTGACTCCATGACAGTGCTGTGCTGCAGGTGGACTCCATGACTATACTGTGCTGCAGGTGGACTCCGTGACTGTGCTGTGCGGCAGGTGGACTCCGTGACTGTGCTGTGCGGCAGGTGGACTCAGTGACTGTGCTGTGTGGCAGGTGGACTCCGTGACTGTGCTGTGCGGCAGGTGGACTCCGTCACATTGCTGTGCGGCAGGTGGACTCCATGACTGTGCTGTGCGGCAGGTGGACTCCATGACTGTGATGTGCCTGCAGGTGGACTCTGCGACTGTGCTGTGCGGCAGGTGGACTCCATGACTGTGCTGTGCTGCAGGTGGACTCCATGACTGTGCTGTGCTGCAGGTGGACTCCGTGACTGTGCTGTGCTGCAGGATGACTCCAGAGAGTGCTGTGCTGCAGGTGGACTCAGTGACTGTGCTGTGTGGCAGGTGGACTCCGTGACTGTGCTGTGCGGCAGGTGGACTCCATGACTGTGCTGTGCTGCAGGTAGACTCCGTGACTGTGCTGTGCTGCAGGTGGACTCCGTGACTGTGCTGTGTGGCAGGTGGACTCCGTGACTGTGCTGTGCTGCAGGTTGACACCATGACTGTGCTGTGCTGCAGGTGGACTCCATGACTATACTGTGCTGCAGGTGGACTCCGTGACTGTGATGTGCTGCAGGTGGACTCCATGACTGTGCTTTGCTGCAGGTGGACTCCATGACTGTGCTTTGCTGCAGGTGGACTCCATGACTGTGCTGTGCGGCAGGTGGACTCCGTGACTGTGCTCTGCTGCAGGTTGACTCCGTGACTGTTCTGTGCGGCAGGTGGACTCCATGACTATACTGTGCTGCAGATGGACTCCATGACTGTCCTGTGCTGCAGGTGGACTCCATGACAGTGCTGTGCTGCAGGTGGACTCCATGACAGTGCTGTGCTGCAGGTGCACTGCGTGACTGTGCTGTGCGGTAGGTGGACCCTAGAAAGTTCTGTGCTGTAGGTGAACTCCGTGACTGTGCTGTGCTGCAGGTGGACTCCATGACTGTGCTGTGCGGCAGGTGAACTCCATGACTGTGCTGTGTGGCAGGTGGACTGTGTGACTGTGCTGTGCTGCAGGTGGACTCGGTGACTGTGCTGTGCTGCAGGTGGACTCCGTGACTGTGCTGTGCTGCAGGTGGACTCCGTGACTGTGCTGTGCTGCAGGTGGACTCCATGACTGTGCTGTGCTGCAGGTGGACTCCGTGACTGTGCTGTGCGGGAGGTGGACTCCGTGACTGTGCTGTGTGGCAGGTGGACTCCGTGACTGTGCTGCAGGTGGACACCATGACTGTGCTGTGCTGCAGGTTGACTCCATGACAGTGCTGTGCTGCAGGTGGACTCCATGACTATACTGTGCTGCAGGTGGACTCCGTGACTGATATGTGCTGCAGGTTGACTCCATGACTGTGCTTTGCTGCAGGTGGACTCCATGACTGTGCTGTGTGGCAGGTGGACTCCGTGACTGTGCTGTGCGGCAGGTGGACTCAGTGACTGTGCTGTGTGGCAGGTGGACTCCGTGACTGTACTGTGCGGCAGGTGGACTCCATGACTGTGCTGTGCTGCAGGTAGACTCCGTGACTGTGCTGTGCTGCAGGTGGACTGCGTGACTGTGCTGTGCGGTAGGTGGACCCTAGAGAGTTCTGTGCTGTAGGTGAACTCCGTGACTGTGCTGTGCTGCAGGTGGACTCCATGACTATACTGTGCTGCAGATGGACTCCATGACTCTGCTGTGCTGCAGGTGGACTCCATGGCAGTGCTGTGCTGCAGGTGGACTCCATGACAATGCTGTGCTGCAGGTGGACTCCGTGACTGTGCTGTGCGGTAGGTGGACCCTAGAGAGTTCTGTGCTGCAGGTGGACTCTGTGACTGTGCTGTGCTGCAGGTAGACTCTGCGACTGTGCTGTGCGGCAGGTGGACTCCATGACTGTGCTGTGCTGCAGGTGGACTCCATGACTGTGCTGTGCTGCAGGTGGACTCCGTGACTGTGCTGTGCTGCAGGTGAACTACATGACTGTGCTGTGCGGTAGGTGGACCCTAGAGAGTTCTGTGCTGCAGGTGAACTCCGTGACTGTGCTGTGCGGCAGGTAAACTCCATGACTGTGCTGTGCGGCAGGTGAACTCCATGACTGTGCTGTGTGGCAGGTGGACTGTGTGACTGTGCTGTGCTGCAGGTTGACTCCATGACAGTGCTGTGCTGCAGGTGGACACCATGACTATACTGTGCTGCAGGTGGACTCCGTGACTGTGATGTGCTGCAGGTGGACTCCATAACTGTGCTTTGCTGCAGGTGGACTCCATGACTGTGCTGTGCGGCAGGTGGACTTCGTGACTGTGCTGTGCGGCAGGTGGACTCCGTGACTGTGCTGTGTGGCAGGTGGACTCCGTGACTGTGCTGCAGGTGGACACGATGACTGTGCTGTGCTGCAGGTTGACTCCATGACAGTGCTGTGCTGCAGGTGGACTCCATGACTATACTGTGCTGCAGGTGGACTCCGTGACTGTGATGTGCTGCAGGTGGACTCCATGACTGTGCTGTGCGGCAGGTGGACTCCATGACTGTGCTGTGCTGCAGGTAGACTCCGTGACTGTGCTGTGCTGCAGGTGGACTCCGTGACTGTGCTGTGTGGCAGGTGGACTCCGTGACTGTGCTGTGCTGCAGGTTGACACCATGACTGTGCTGTGCTGCAGGTGGACTCCATGACTATACTGTGCTGCAGGTGGACTCCGTGACTGTGATGTACTGCAGGTGGACTCCATGACTGTGCTTTGCTGCAGGTGGACTCCATGACTGTGCTGTGCGGCAGGTGGACTCCGTGACTGTGCTCTGCTGCAGATTGACTCCGTGACTGTTCTGTGCGGCAGGTGGACTCTGCGACTGTGCTCTGCGGCAGGTGGACTCCATGACTGTGCTGTGCTGCAGATGGACTCCATGACTGTCCTGTGCTGCAGGTGGACTCCACGACAATGCTGTGCTGCAGGTGGACTCTATGACAGTGCTGTGCTGCAGGTGGACTGCGTGACTGTGCTGTGCGGTAGGTGGACCCTAGAGAGTTCTGTGCTGCAGGTGGACTCTGTGACTGTGCTGTGCTGCAGGTGGGCTCTGTGACTCTGCTGTGCGGCAGGTGGACTCCATGACTGTGCTGTGCTGCAGGTGGACTCCATGACTGTGCTGTGCTGCAGGTGGACTTCGTGACTGTGCTGTGCTGCAGGTGAACTACATGACTGTGCTGTGTGGTAGGTGGACCCTAGAGAGTTCTGTGCTGCAGGTGGACTCCATGACTGTGCTGTGCTGCAGGTGGACTCCGTGACTGTGATGTGCTGCAGGTGGACTCCATGACTGTGCTTTGCTGCAGGTGGACCCCATGACTGTGCTGTGCGGGAGGTGGACTCCGTGACTGTGCTCTGCTGCAGGTTGACTCCGTGACTGTTCTGTGCGGCAGGTGGACTCAGTGACTGTGCTGTGTGGCAGGTGGACTTCGTGACTGTGCTGTGCGGCAGGTGGACTCCATGACTGTGCTGTGCTGCAGGTGGACTCCATGACTGTGCTGTGCTGCAGGTGGACTCCAGAGAGTGCTGTGCTGCAGGTGGACTCCATGACTGTGCTGTGCGGTAGGTGGACCCTAGAGAGTTCTGTGCTGCAGGTGGACTCCATGACTGTGCTGTGCTGCAGGTGGACTCCATGACTGTGCTGTGCGGCAGGTGGACTCCATGACTGTGCTGTGCTGCAGGTGGACTCCATGACTGTGCTGTGCTGCAGGTGGACTCCGTGACTGTGCTGTGCTGCAGGTGGACTCCATGACTGTGCTGTGCGGCAGGTGGACTCCAGAGAGTGCTGTGCTGCAGGTGGACTCCATGACTGTGCTGTGCTGCAGGTGGACTCCGTGACTGTGCTGTGCTGCAGGTGGACTCCGTGACTGTGCTGTGCGGCAGGTGGACTCCGTGACTGTGCTGTGTGGCAGGTGGACTCCGTGACTGTGCTGTGCTGCAGGTGGACTCCGTGACTGTGCTGTGCGGCAGGTGGACTCCATGACTGTGCTGTGCTGCAGGTGGACTCCATGACTGTGCTGTGCTGCAGGTGGACTCCGTGACTGTGCTGTGCTGCAGGTGGACTCCGTGACTGTGCTGTGTGGCAGGTGGACTCCAGTGACTGTGCTGTGCTGCAGGTGGACTCCATGACTGTGCTGTGCTGCAGGTGGACTCCATGACTGTGCTGTGCTGCAGGTGGACTCCGTGACTGTGCTGTGCTGCAGGTGGACTCCATGACTGTGCTGTGCTGCAGGTGGACTCCGTGACTGTGCTGTGCTGCAGGTGGACTCCGTGACTGTGCTGTGCTGCAGGTGGACTCTGTGACTGTGCTGTGCTGCAGGTGGACTCCATGACTGTGCTGTGCTGCAGGTGGACTCCATGACTGTGCTGTGCTGCAGGTGGACTCCATGACTGTGCTGTGCTGCAGGTGGACTACATGACTGTGCTGTGCGGTAGGTGGACCCTAGAGAGTTCTGTGCTGCAGGTGGACTCCGTGACTGTGCTGTGCTGCAGGTGGACTCCGTGACTGTGCTGTGCGGCAGGTGGACTCCATGACTGTGCTGTGCTGCAGGTGGACTCCATGACTGTGCTGTGCTGCAGGTGGACTCCATGACTGTGCTGTGCTGCAGGTGGACTCCATGACTGTGCTGTGCTGCAGGTGGACTCCGTGACTGTTCTGTGCTGCAGGTGGACTCCATGACTGTGCTGTGCTGCAGGTGGACTCCATGACTGTGCTGTGCGGCAGGTGGACTCCGTGACTGTGCTGTGCTGCAGGTGGACTCCATGACTGTGCTGTGCTGCAGGTGGACTCCGTGACTGTGCTGTGCTGCAGGTGGACTCCATGACTGTGCTGTGCGGCAGGTGGACTCCGTGACTGTGCTGTGCTGCAGGTGGACTCCGTGACTGTGCTGTGCGGCAGGTGGACTCCATGACTGTGCTGTGCTGCAGGTGGACTCCATGACTGTGCTGTGCTGCAGGTGGACTCCAGTGACTGTGCTGTGTGGCAGGTGGACTCCATGACTGTGCTGTGCTGCAGGTGGACTCCATGACAGTGCTGTGCTGCAGGTGGACTCCATGACTATACTGTGCTGCAGGTGGACTCCATGACTGTGCTGTGCTGCAGGTGGACTCCATGACTGTGCTGTGCTGCAGGTGGACTCCATGACTGTGCTGTGCTGCAGGTGGACTCCGTGACTGTGCTGTGCGGCAGGTGGACTCCATGAGTGTTCTGTGCTGCAGGTGGACTCCGTGACTGTGCTGTGCTGCAGGTGGACTCTGTGACTGTGCTGTGCGGCAGGTGGACTCCATGACTGTGCTGTGCTGCAGGTGGACTCCATGACTGTGCTGTGCTGCAGGTGGACTCCGTGACTGTGCTGTGCTGCAGGTGGACTCCATGACTGTGCTGTGCGGCAGGTGGACTCCAGAGAGTGCTGTGCTGCAGGTGGACTCCATGACTGTGCTGTGCTGCAGGTGGACTCCGTGACTGTGCTGTGCGGCAGGTGGACTCCATGACTGTGCTGTGCTGCAGGTGGACTCCGTGACTGTGCTGTGCTGCAGGTGGACTCCGTGACTGTGCTGTGCTGCAGGTGGACTCCGTGACTGTGCTGTGCGGCAGGTGGACTCCGTGACTGTGCTGTGTGGCAGGTGGACTCAGTGACTGTGCTGTGTGGCAGGTGGACTCCATGACTGTGCTGTGCTGCAGGTGGACTCCATGACTGTGCTGTGCTGCAGGTGGACTCCATGACTGTGCTGTGCTGCAGGTGGACTCCGTGACTGTGCTGTGCTGCAGGTGGACTCCGTGACTGTGCTGTGCGGCAGGTGGACTCCGTGACTGTGCTGTGCTGGCAGGTGGACTCCATGACTGTGCTGTGCTGCAGGTGGACTCCATGACTGTGCTGTGCTGCAGGTGGACTCCATGACTGTGCTGTGCTGCAGGTGGACTCCATGACTGTGCTGTGCTGCAGGTGGACTCCATGACTGTGCTGTGCTGCAGGTGGACTCCATGACTGTGCTGTGCTGCAGGTGGACTCCATGACTGTGCTGTGCTGCAGGTGGACTCCGTGACTGTGCTGTGCTGCAGGTGGACTCCATGACTGTGCTGTGCTGCAGGTGGACTCCGTGACTGTGCTGTGCTGGCAGGTGGACTCCGTGACTGTGCTGTGCTGCAGGTGGACTCCATGACTGTGCTGTGCTGCAGGTGGACTCCATGACTGTGCTGTGCTGCAGGTGGACTCCGTGACTGTGCTGTGTGGCAGGTGGACTCCGTGACTGTGCTGTGCTGCAGGTTGACTCCATGACTGTGCTGTGCTGCAGGTGGACTCCATGACTATACTGTGCTGCAGGTGGACTCCGTGACTGTGCTGTGCTGCAGGTGGACTCCATGACTGTGCTGTGCTGCAGGTGGACTCCATGACTGTGCTGTGCTGCAGGTGGACTCCATGACTGTGCTGTGCTGCAGGTGGACTCCGTGACTGTGCTGTGCTGCAGGTGGACTCCGTGACTGTGCTGTGCTGCAGGTGGACTCCATGACTGTGCTGTGCTGCAGGTGGACTCCATGACTGTGCTGTGCTGCAGGTGGACTCCATGACTGTGCTGTGCTGCAGGTGGACTCCATGACTGTGCTGTGCTGCAGGTGGACTCCGTGACTGTGCTGTGCGGTAGGTGGACCCTAGAGAGTTCTGTGCTGCAGGTGGACTCCGTGACTGTGCTGTGCTGCAGGTGGACTCCATGACTGTGCTGTGCGGCAGGTGGACTCCATGACTGTGCTGTGCTGCAGGTGGACTGTGTGACTGTGCTGTGCTGCAGGTGGACTCCATGACTGTGCTGTGCTGCAGGTGGACTCCGTGACTGTGCTGTGCTGCAGGTGGACTCCGTGACTGTGCTGTGCTGCAGGTGGACTCCATGACTGTGCTGTGCTGCAGGTGGACTCCGTGACTGTGCTGTGCGGCAGGTGGACTCCGTGACTGTGCTGTGCGGCAGGTGGACTCCATGACTGTGCTGTGCTGCAGGTGGACTCCATGACTGTGCTGTGCTGCAGGTGGACTCCATGACTGTGCTGTGCTGCAGGTGGACTCCGTGACTGTGCTGTGCTGCAGGTGGACTCCGTGACTGTGCTGTGCTGCAGGTGGACTCCATGACTGTGCTGTGCTGCAGGTGGACTCCATGACTGTGCTGTGCTGCAGGTGGACTCCGTGACTGTGCTGTGTGGCAGGTGGACTCCGTGACTGTGCTGTGTGGCAGGTGGACTCCATGACTGTGCTGTGCTGCAGGTGGACTCCATGACTGTGCTGTGCTGCAGGTGGACTCCGTGACTGTGCTGTGCTGCAGGTGGACTCCATGACTGTGCTGTGCTGCAGGTGGACTCTATGACTGTGCTGTGCTGCAGGTGGACTCCGTGACTGTGCTGTGCTGCAGGTGGACTCCATGAGTGTGCTGTGCTGCAGGTGGACTCCATGACTGTGCTGTGCTGCAGGTGGACTCCATGACTGTGCTGTGCTGCAGGTGGACTCCATGAGAGTGCTGTGCTGCAGGTGGACTCCATGACTGTGCTGTGCTGCAGGTGGACTCCTTGACTGTGCTGTGCTGCAGGTGGACTCCGTGACTGTGCTGTGCTGCAGGTGGACTCTGCGGCTGTGCTGTGCGGCAGGTGGACTCCATGACTGTGCTGTGCTGCAGGTGGACTCCATGACTGTGCTGTGCTGCAGGTGGACTCCGTGACTGTGCTGTGCTGCAGGTGAACTACATGACTGTGCTGTGCGGTAGGTGGACCCTAGAGAGTTCTGTGCTGTAGGTGAACTCCGTGACTGTGCTGTGCGGCAGGTGGACTCCGTGACTGTGCTGTGTGGCAGGTGGACTCCGTGACTGTGCTGTGCGCAGGTGGACCCCATGACTGTGCTGTGCTGCAGGTTGACTCCATGACAGTGCTGTGCTGCAGGTGGACTCCATGACTATACTGTGCTGCAGGTGGACTCCGTGACTGTGATGTGCTGCAGGTGGACTCCATGACTGTGCTTTGCTGCAGGTGGACTCCATGACTGTGCTGTGTGGCAGGTGGACTCCGTGACTGTGCTGTGCTGCAGGTGGACTCCGTGACTGTGCTGTGTGGCAGGTGGACTCCGTGACTGTGCTGCAACTGACTGTGCTGTCTGCAGTGACTCCATGACAGTGCTGTGCTGCAGGTGGACTCCATGACTGTGCTGTGCTGCAGGTGGACTCCGTGACTGTGCTGTGCTGCAGGTGGACTCTGTGACTGTGCTGTGCGGCAGGTGGACTCCGTGACTGTGCTGTGCTTCAGGTGGACACCATGACTGTGCTGTGCTGCAGGTGGACTCAGTGACTGTGCTGTGTGGCAGGTGGACTCCATGACTGTGCTGTGCTGCAGGTTGACTCCATGACAGTGCTGTGCTGCAGGTGGACTCCATGACTATACTGTGCTGCAGGTGGACTCCGTGACTGTGCTGTGCAGCAGGTGGACTCCGTGACTGTGCTGTGCGGCAGGTGGACTCCATGACTGTGCTGTGCTGCAGGTGGACTCCGTGACTATGCTGTGCGGCAGGTGGACTCCGTGATTGTGCTGTATGGCAGGTGGGCTCCGTGACTGTGAAGTGCGGCAGGTAGACTTTGTGATTGTGCTGTGTGGCAGATGGACTCCATGACTGTCCTGTGCTGCAGGTGGACTCCACGACAATGCTGTGCTGCAGGTGGACTCTATGACAGTGCTGTGCTGCAGGTGGACTGCGTGACTGTGCTGTGCGGTAGGTGGACCCTAGAGAGTTCTGTGCTGCAGGTGGACTCTGTGACTGTGCTGTGCTGCAGGTGGGCTCTGCGACTCTGCTGTGCGGCAGGTGGACTCCATGACTGTGCTGTGCTGCAGGTGGACTCCATGACTGTGCTGTGCTGCAGGTGGACTTCGTGACTGTCATCATCATCATCATTGGGTTTTAAGGGCGCGCCGACAACGAAGGTCATGTGGCGCCCATAACACTCAATAAAATGCATACAGAATGGCTTCAACAATCAACGTGGCTAAAAGTCTGTCCACAGTAAAAGGACGGCTAAAACGAAAAAAAAATATAGCACACACACACACACACACTTAGGTCGGCGAGTAAATAACATTAAAGTCGATGCTTTTCAAAAACGATAAAATACTAGACAGTCCCACGGTTGGAAACTCGCCAAGAAGGGACTCCAAGGAGGGTGACCCTCCCAGGTGTCTAAACCGTTCAATTTCATAATCGCGGCAGTCAACAAGGACATGCTTGACACTCAGCGAGTCGCCACAGCGCGGACAGAGCGGAGGATCCTCTCCACTCAAGCGGAAAGAGTGGGTTGCGTGAGTGTGGCCAATTCGCAACCGCGACAAAACCACCTCCTCTCTCCTGGATCCAGCGCTGCTAGAAAGCCATTTCCCTAGTTTGGGTTTGACACTCCTCAACTTAGCCCCCCTGGGGTCCTCGTCCCATCGCCGCTGCCAGCTTCTCATTAAAAACTTCTTAACAGGCGCATACAGGTCAAAGAATGGAATATGAAGACCAGGGGGGACATCACGTTCTACTGCAGCCTTTGCAGCTGAATCGGCCCGCTCATTGCCGCTGATGCCACAGTGGCTTGGGATCCATACAAAATCGACATGTTTCCCCTTTTCCTTTAGAACGTGCAGCTTCTGTCTAATAAGAACTAAGAGAAAGGATGATGATGCGTTATAAAAATAAAAAGACCTCAATGCCTGTAGAGAGGACAGTGAATCGGTAAAAATAACGAATTGTCTCGCCCTCGACCTGGATACCTGATCTAAACAACGAAAAAGCGCATACAACTCGGAGGTAAAAACAGATGCCTCACGCGGCAAGCTAAAACACCTCTCGACACCCTCACCAACAAACGCACAACCCGTGCCACTGCCACTCTTAGAGCCATCTGTGTAAAAACGGACGTGGTTTTCAAAAGACTCAGAGCAGAGATCCATAAACAACTGACGAATCAATTCAGGTGGCAAATCTTTGCACTGTTCGAGTAAATTCGTGTTTGTGTTGACTGCCGACACAATCCACGGTTCAACAGAAGCTATGTCATAATGTTCAACAAGGTCAGTATCAATGCCAGCCTCCGTCAACCAAGCCCGAACTCGTACCCCGGGGTGGCGGGCTGAAGTACGCGAGCCATCATCGATTTGACGAAGCTGGGCGTCACCAAAAAAGGTTTGATAAGTGGGGTGTTGTGCTGACTGTTTAATTTTTATTGCATAACGCATAGCGAGCATTCTTCGGCGGGTTTCAAGCGGCATCTCATCGGTGTCAACCAGCATACTAATTACTGGAGATGTACGAAACGCCCCAGTAATTATTCTAATGGCTTGGTGGTGAACAACATCGAGCATCCTTTTAGCGGACTGGGAGGCAGCCTCATAGACAACACAACCATACTCGATCTTGGAGCGGACGAGCGCCCTATATAACATGATTAACATTTTTCTGTCAGCGCCATATCTCATCTTCGTCAATACCTTGAACATATTGAGCGAATCGAAACACTTTTTACGCAGATCTTTCAGATGCGGCACATATGTGAGTTTTTTGTCGAGCGTTAAGCCGAGGAATCTCGTTTCTGCTACAACTTCAATCTGATTACCGTAGATGAACAATGTTGGATCTTCACAATAACCCCGTCTGTTACAAAAATGCATACACTTGGTTTTAGTACTTGAGAAGGTCAGACCGTTGCGTGTGCTCCACTGCTGCAGGCGGTCGAGGCCTAGTTGGAGCCGCCTCTGCGCAGCAGCAGTACTGGATGCCGTCACCCATATCGTAAAATCATCAACAAAAAGCGCGTGCTTTATACCGGTCGGGAGATCGTCTGCAATGTCATTAATCATGACTGCGAAGAGGGCTATGGAGCTCACCGAACCTTGAGCTATGCCGCTCTGTTGTTCGTACCGATTCGATAGAGTAGAGTTCACGCGGAACCGAAAATATCTATTTTTCAAAAAGTTCGAAATAAACCAACCCATGCGTCCTCGCACGCCCAGTTCAAAAAGCTTCCGCAGAATACCATGCCTCCATGTGCAATCGTAGGCACGCTCCACGTCAAAGAACACTGCGATAGTGTGGGCTTTCCGTAAAAACCCCTCCCGCACAGAAGCGTCGAGCCGAACAAGGTGGTCGATTGTGGAGCGGCCCTGGCGAAAACCACACTGGCTGCTACAAAGCAGCCGGTTGGATTCCAGGAACCAAACAAGACGCAGGTTAACCATTTTTTCGAACAGCTTGCCAACACATGAAGTCAGTGAAATGGGACGAAAGTCGGTGGGTGATAAACCAGTTTTTCCGGGCTTCAAAATAGGTACAATATGTGCCTCGCGCCACTGATCTGGGAAGTCATTATTATTCCAGATGTGGTTAAATATATTAAGCAGAGACGATAAAGATGAATCAGGTAACTGACGAAGCATACCGTTAGTGATTTTGTCAGGGCCAGGTGACACCGGCCTAACAGTAGAGAGTGCGGCTCTGAGCTCAGCCACTGAGAAAGGTGCATTGTAATGAGCGGAGTTATCATGCCCAAAATCGACCGGTTTTCTCTCTGCAATTTCACGAATTCGGGTAAAATGAGGATTTTGAGAAAAAACACGGCAACGGTCATAAAAAGCCTTCGCCATGTGCTCTGCCACGTCCTGGGGATTGGTTATCTTAATCCCGTTGGCCTCCAAAACTGGTGCAGACGGGGGACGATTCTTTCCTTGCATTCTTCGGATTTGGAACCAGACCTGAGTTGAAGGAGTGAAACGATTCACCCTGGACACATATTCTACGAACCACCTTCTCTTAGAGTTTAGAACAACACGACGCGCAAATGCCCTAGCACGCTTAAAATTCACGTGGTTTGTTCCTGTCGAGTGCCTGTTAAAAACTCTAAAAGCCCGTTTTCTGCTTAAAATCGCTGACTTGCACTCCTGGTTCCACCATGGAACAGGCGTGCGTTTTTGATTCCCAAGTGTCATGGGAATAAAATTTTTCGCAGCTGTAAGGATCATGCAATTAAAATTCTCAATAGCCTGAGTGGCTGAGGCCTCCGAGGTGGGGTCCACTGCACTGCACGCAGCCCCGAAACCTGCCCAGTCTGCCCGCCTTTCGTTCCAGCGCGGGAGGTTTGGTCCTGGAGTGCGAGGACGGTTCGGAGAGATAAGAATAGGGAAATGGTCACTTCCGTGAGGATCATCCAGGGTGCTCCAGTTTAGCTGGAAAAGAAGAGACGGAGAGCAGATGGAAAGGTCAATAGAAGAGAGGGAACCAGAGGGTAGAGTGATGTGAGTAGGACAACCGGAGTTGAGGACGCATAGGGAATTAAGATGAAGAAAACTCTCGACTGTGCGGCCTCGGGGACACGTGCAGCCGTCAGCTCCACCCCACACTGAGTTGTGGGCGTTAAAATCACCAAGCAAGAGAAATGGGGTGGGTAGCTGGTCGACTAAATTATGCAGATCATTTAAATTTAGATTGGTGCCCGGTGGTAGATAAACGGAACAAACTGTCAAATTGATAAAACCAAGATCTACCCGGGCAGCTACCGCCTGCAGCGCTGTATTTAAAGGGATACTGTAGCAGGGAGTGGCATGGTGCACAGCAACCATCACCCCTCCATATGCTATTGTTGAACTAAAAATATCCTTTCTAAAACTCTGGTAATTCCGAATGCTCAAAGCAGCTCCAGGGGACAACTTTGTCTCCTGAAGACAAAAAACAGATGGGTTATATTCGGATAAGATATGCTGCAAGTCACTAAAATTTGAACGGAGACCTCGGCAGTTCCACTGTAAAAATGTCATTTAAGCTAAAAGAAAACGGGCTTACTAAAAGGAAACGGTTCGACCTAACCTTTCCAAGGGGGCCCAGTGCCCCCGTATGAGCCCTTGGCTGACCCCACGCTGGGGCCACCGATACGGTAGCGGACCGGACCGCGGCCTCGTGCGCCTTCTACAGAATGAGCACGGGCTCGTGTGGTTTGTGGTTGGCTGGGAGGGCTCACAGCGGGGCGCTTCGTCGGAGACCTGCTCCGCGGCACCTCAAAATTTCTCCGCATTGCTGTTACGGTAGAGGAGCGGATCTGGGCTGGAGGCTGTGCCGGTGGCGTCTCAGTCTCTGGTAGGGTCGGCGGCGGCGGTGGCACAGAATCATCGCCGCCGGTGGGTGGTTGGACGGGCGGCGGCCGGAAGCGCCTCCCCGAGGGGGAATGCTTACCACCCCGTCCCACAACTGTCCATCCCTCCGTCTCAGTCGGTGCCTGGCTCGGAGTGGCACCGGGTGCCAACTCCCGGGACTCAACAGCAAGCGCTGCCTGCTGGTGCTGTGGCACGGGGGAGGACCCCGTCTCCCATTCCCGGCAGTGGCCGGGGAATGGGAGCTAGGAGCGGGAACAGCGTCCCGCCCTCTGCCCCCCACAGAGGGGGCCGAGGAGGAGGTGCCGCCGTCGGCTCAGGAGCCGGGGCGGCGGGCCGGCGTGAAAACACCAGTCCCATCCTCCCTGCCAGGCGGACGAAGTCCGCCACGGTTAGGGAGCGGATGACCTCCTCCGCGGTCATCCTTGGGGGGCCCGCTACACTTGAGGCAGCTGCCAGGGCGTAAGCCTTTTTGGGATGGGAGGCCTCATAGGCCTCCCGAGCCTCACGGAAGCTGATCTGCTTTGATGTCTTAATGGAGATGATTTCCTTTTCACGAATTAACTCTGGACATGAACGGTCAGTAACCTCGTGGCAGCCTTCGCAGTTGACACATTTCAGTGTTTGAGCGTCACAATCATTAGTGCTATGGAGATCTGATGCACACTTCCCACACACCCGCTTGCCCTTGCAAGTTCGGGCAGTATGTCCGTATTTTTGACACACGAAGCACCGCATAGGTGACGGCACGTAAGGTCTGACACCAACCCGCGAGTAGCCAACATAAATGTGATCAGGCAGTTCTGTCGTGTCAAAGGTTAAGATGACCGTGTCAGTGTCCAACATCTCGTCTCCGCTCCTCCTCCGAATCCTCCGAACCTCCACCACTCCGACTTCCTCCAGACCTTCGAAGATCTCATCCTCAGAAAGTCCCCTAAGTTCCTGGCTACTGACTACTCCCTTCCTAAAGTTCTTTGTCCGATGGGCCTCTACCGAGATGGCGATTTTACAAGTCTTTTTGAGTCCAGATTCCTTTTTTGTGAACGTCAGTTCTGACACAGAGAGTGCACGCTCGGCATCCACTGTCTTTGCGAATTCGACTTCTAACGCTCCATCACGCAATTTCTCACATCTCACAACCTTTCCAAGATGGTCAAGGGCCTCCCTCCGCTTGAAGGGCGACAGAACCGCAAGAGATGCATCTTGTCCCCGCATTACCAGAACTCGGGGGCAAGTGGGTCGGATGTTCGGGTGTTGCGAACCGGATCTCGGTGTTCGCTCGGTCCCCTCCCCACTAGGGGGCTGGGAGGTGTCTACCTCCTGTGGAGGGTAAGGAGTGGGATTTATGGTGTCTGTGGAATCCATGGGAGTATGATTAATTTCGGCCAGCCACGTGCGCCCCCCCTTCCAACGAGGGTGCTACAAGGCGAGACGACGCACGGGCTGGCTATACGGGGGAGACGCCGCCGTTACAGAGGGGGAGAGAGACTCACCAAGCCCCCCCTGCCCCGACGACGGTCCCCCCCTTGCACCTAGCCTGACGACCCCGGGCGGGGCGCGGACACCCCTCCCTCCCCGGGTGAAGTCGGGACCTCACCCAAGGAGGGAGGGGCAGCCACGCCCCACCAAAGGCCGACAGACTTTTACAATGCTGCTACTCTTGTCGATGCCCTCAAGAGTTCCCCGCCCTTGCGGAAATCCAGACCAAAGTAGAGTGTTGCTAGAGGCACACGAACCATAACAGCGCCTACCTCAGCTCAGCTACCAGGACTCCTTCATCCCGGGGTACGGGTCGGTGCGCAGCTCACCTTAAAAAGACAGGCGCCCCCACACGGCCTCATCGGAGCAGGCGACTACCACCTGCTCGTCACAACTGATTCCCGGCTGGTCCGAGAGAAGCGAGCCCCCGGCCTGCAGGGCCGGCGATTAGAGGGATCCAATCGTCAGTCACACGAGCCGGAGGCCCACATACACCCAGACCATCCAGGTATCATAGGCACGTGCGGGGACGCCCATGACACTGGGAAAAAGTGGGTAACTGGGAAGTTATGGGTTGGAAAAGGAAAAGGGTCGGTCTGCGCTGTCCAGCCCAGCCGCGCGCCACACGCGACCGAGATGTCCACACTCAAGACGAGCAAGAGTACACACATCCCCGCCACCCACGGAGACACGCCGGGCCAGACATCGCAGACAGTGGATAGGAGGGGTATTTAGGAGTGGACAGAAAGGATACGGGTGGAAAGGCATGGATACACAAGGAAATAAGGAAAGAAGAGGAAAAGGAACAAGGAGTTGGTGGGATTTGAATTTAGGAAGGCCAGGAAAGGATGAGGATGGCAGTTTCGATTTGGCCTCTCGCCCGAAGGCGGGGGCGAAACCCATCCTGCCAACTGGGGTCGCGGGTGTCGTCACATCCCGTACCCAATTATCCATGTGCCGGACCAGTCAGCAGGTGCCAACAAGTCCGGCAGATGAAAATTGGTCCCCCTGCGGGGGACTTCGTGACTGTGCTGTGCTGCAGGTGAACTACATGACTGTGCTGTGTGGTAGGTGGACCCTAGAGAGTTCTGTGCTGCAGGTGGACTCCATGACTGTGCTGTGCTGCAGGTGGACTCCGTGACTGTGATGTGCTGCAGGTGGACTCCATGACTGTGCTTTGCTGCAGGTGGACCCCATGACTGTGCTGTGCGGCAGGTGGACTCCGTGACTGTGCTCTGCTGCAGGTTGACTCCGTGACTGTTCTGTGCGGCAGGTGGACTCAGTGACTGTGCTGTGTGGCAGGTGGACTTCGTGACTGTGCTGTGCGGCAGGTGGACTCCATGACTGTGCTGTGCTGCAGGTGGACTCCATGACTGTGCTGTGCTGCAGGTGGACTCCAGAGAGTGCTGTGCTGCAGGTGGACTCCATGACTGTGCTGTGCTGCAGGTGTACTCCATAACAGTGCTGTGCTGCAGGTGGACTTGATGACTATACTGTGCTGCAGATGGACTCCATGACTGTCCTGTGCTGCAGGTGGACTCCATGACAGTGCTGTGCTGCAGGTGGACTCCGTGACTGTGCTGTGCGGTAGGTGGACCCTAGAGAGTTCTGTGCTGCAGGTGGACTCTGTGACTGTGCTGTGCTGCAGGTGGACTCTGCGACTGTGCTGTGCGGCAGGTGGTTTCCATGACTGTGCTGTGCTGCAGGTGGACTCCATGACTGTGCTGTGCTGCAGGTGGACTCCGTGACTGTGCTGTGCTGCAGGTGAACTACATGACTGTGCTGTGCGGTAGGTGGACCCTAGAGAGTTCTGTGCTGTAGGTGAACTCCGTGACTGTGCTGTGCGGCAGGTGGACTCCATGACTGTGCTGTGCGGCAGGTGAACTCAATGACTGTGCTGTGTGGCAGGTGGACTGTGTGACTGTGCTGTGCTGCAGGTGGACTCCGTGACTGTGCTGTGCTGCAGGTGGACTCCGTGACTGTGCTGTGCGGCAGGTGGACTCCATGACTGTGCTGTGCTGCAGGTGGACTCCGTGACTGTGTTGTGCGGCAGGTGGACTCCGTGACTGTGCTGTGTGGCAGGTGGACTCCGTGACTGTGCTGCAGGTGGACACCATGACTGTGCTGTGCTGCAGGTTGACTCCATGACAGTGCTGTGCTGCAGGTGGACTCCATGACTATACTGTGCTGCAGGTGGACTCCGTGACTGTGATGTGCTGCAGGTGGACTCCATGACTGTGCTTTGCTGCAGGTGGACTCCATGACTGTGCTGTGTGGCAGGTGGACTCCGTGACTGTGCTGTGCTGCAGGTGGACTCTGTGACTGTTCTGTGCTTCAGGTGGACACCATGACTGTGCTGTGCTGCAGGTGGACTCAGTGACTGTGCTGTCTGGCAGGTGGACTCCATGACTGTGCTGTGCTGCAGGTTGACTCCATGACAGTGCTGTGCTGCAGGTGGACTCCATGACTATACTGTGCTGCAGGTGGACTCCGTGACTGTGCTGTGCGGCAGGTGGATTCCGTGACTGTGCTGTGCGGGAGGTGGACTCCATGACTGTGGTGTGCTGCAGGTGGACTCCGTGACTGTGCTGTACGGTAGGTGGACCTTAGAGAGTTCTGTGCTGCAGGTGGACTCTGTGACTGTGCTGTGCTGCAGGTGGACTGTGTGACTGTGCTGTGCTGCAGGTTGACTCCATGACAGTGCTGTGCTGCAGGTGGACTCCATATATATAATTGGGGTTTTAGGGCACTGCAGCTGCAGAGGCCATATGTGCCCGTCTGTACCATATTAAATCATTCCATCAATATTCCAAGACTGTCCCTATTAGCTACATTGGCGTATACGGAGGGTGTGATATCTACGAATTTCCAACGGGATTGTATACTACGTCAAAACGAACTTCTCTCAGGTAGGATAAAACCTTCCTAATATCCACGACTGCGTCATTGCCTAGGATCTGTCCCAGCGGAACCGGCGGGAAGAATCGCCGCTGACTTCGCATCAGCTGGTCACAGCTGTCAGTAACAGATAAAACATGTTGCACAGTGAGGCGGCTGCCACAGTGAGGACATGTGCTAGGTGCGGTGCTGTTTAGATAATGGGCATGCGTCGCGAAACAGTGACCGATTCGAAGCCTTGTAAGGCTCACCTCCTCCCTTCTGCTTCGCCTGTAGCTCGATTCCCATGGTTTAATCGATGGACGCAAACGTTTCAGAAAACAATCTGGCTCTGCAGTCCACCTGTTCTGCCACTCGGCATCTACCAACATTTTAAACGATGATTTCAGATCCGCGGCTGGAATCTTAAACCTGCGCGAGGGGGCAGCTGACACGCATCTTTAGCAACCCTATCAACTTGTTCATTACCCAGAATGCCGACGTGGCTCGGCACCCAAAGGAAACACACGTCAGTACCTCGGAATGCAATAACTGTCAGAAGCTTACGAATTGTCAGCACGAGCCAGTTCTGCTGCGTGTGGTGAGACTGGAGGGCTATTAAAGAGCTTGCTGAGTCTGTTATAATAATACATCGCTCCTCAGGAGTGTGTCTGATGTGTCGTAAAACGCACAAAATAGCGTATAGTTCCGTGGTAAAAACTGAAGCAGTCGCAGGCAAGCTGAAGCCTTTGCTGAGTCCGTCCCCCACAAAGGCACTGCCGGCGCCACTGGCACCCTTGGAACCATCGGTGTAAAACCTTGTATGTCCTGTGTATGTTCCTATTTTATGCATAGCTAAGTCTAAGAACTCTGCAGGCAGGATTGAAGACTTTTTGTGGCGCATCAAGTCGAGGTCGCATTTGAGAGGAGTGAGTCGCCATGGTTCTATGCGCTGCACTCTAGTTTCAGCTATCTGTTCCAGATTTATGTTAGAATCCTCCAGCCATTGGGTTACACGTGTGCAGAGTGCTATTGAGGACGAGGGCCGTGCTGTTCCGAGAGGGGCTGTTAGCACCTCATCAAATATCCACCTGTGCGTCGGGTGAGTGGGATATTGGCGTATCTTGCTGGCGTATGCGAGTGACAACCTTTTTCGTCTAAGATCCAGTGGCGGTTCGTTGGCGTCGACTAAGAGGCTAGCTCTGCGGGAGGTGCGGAACGCACCCGTCGCAATCCTCATACCAGCATGGTGAACAGCGTCCAGGGGTTGTTTGACGCTGTTCAGAGCGCCGTCGTATGTAACTGAGCCGTAATCTAAGACGGATCTGATTAGGGCGCGGTAAAGCCGAGTCAGTGACAATCTGTCGGCACCATAAGATGTGCGAGAGATCATTTTTAGCACATTCATGCGTTTAAAACACTTGTCGCGCAACAGTGATATATGTGGTGCATATGTCAAGCGTTTGTCTAGTGTCATGCCAAGAAACTTGGCCTCCAGCACAACTGGGATTCTACGTCCGTACAACTGGAGCCTGATGTCGGGACATGTTCGGCGGCGACAAAAATGTATACACACAGTTTTTTCCGTCGAAAACCTAAAACCGTTTCTCAGACTCCATTCGGTAAGTCGGTCGATACATATTTGTAGTTGTCTTTGGGCTGAGATCGATGTGGAGGCACTCAACCACACGGCAAAGTCATCGACAAACAGAGACTTCTCGACCGTGGGAGGCAGGCCGTCGCATATATCGTTAATCAAAATTCCGAACAGTGTCACGCTTAAAACTCCACCTTGGACCACCCCACTGTTCTGGCAGAAACTGTCCGACAAGGAGTTTCCAACTCTGACTCTGAAATTACGTCGTTTCATGAAATTGTCTATAAAATACCCCATGTGGCCCTTGATACCGGCTTTTCGTACTTTCTGTAAAATTGCGTGGCGCCAGGCCGTGTCATAGGCCTTTTCAACGTCGAATAGCAGGGCAAATACGTGTTGTCGCAAAGCGAAAGAGCGGCGCACTGATGTGTCCAACGATACGAGATGGTCTGTGGTAGAACGGCCCGCACGAAATCCACATTGAGTGTCAGAGAAAAAACCCGTGCTCTCCAAGTACCACATCAGCCGCGCGTTCACCATGCGTTCGAAGAGTTTACAGACAGAAGATGTCAGGGCGATAGGTCTGTAGTGTAAAGGGTCACTGCCATCCTTGTCAGGTTTTAAAACCGGAATAATAGTGGCATTTCCCCAGGCACTGGGGAAGTCATGCGTAGCCCACATCCAGTTAAAAGAAGACAGTAGAGCAGTAGTAGAACGTTCGCTGAGGTTTTTCAACATGTCAATGTGGATGCCATCTGGGCCAGCAGCTGTGCTCCTCGCCCGTGAGAGTGCTGTCCGGAGTTCTGCCATCGTGAAAGGTTCATTAAAGGAGAGGTTATCAGATGAGCTAAAATTCACAGGGCAACGCTCACTCTGCCGTCTATGCCTAGTAAACCTCGGATCGTCGCATCCTATCCGCCACCGAGCTACCCAGGCCCTACCAAACATATTTGCTACCTCGGTAGGACTGGTAACAGTACCGCTAGGTCCAGCCAACACGGGCACAGCCATTGGAGAACTCCGTCTCGACAGTCGACGAACTCGCCGCCAAATAGTTGTCAGTGGGGTGAGCCTGTTGATGGTGCTGATATATGTTTGCCACGATTGACGCTTGGCATCTCTTACGGTACGTCTCGCCAATGCCTTGGCACGTCTGTATTGTATTAAATTTATAGTTGTCGGTCTTTTTGTAAATATCTTAAAGCATCGCCGGCGTTCCTTAATGGCACGATGGCACTCCTCCGTCCACCAGGGCACGGGGATGCGCCGTGGTAAGGAGCCAGTCATGGGGATAAACTTATGTGCAGAGTCAATTAACTGCGCACGCATCTCTTCTTCAAGTATAGTAGCAGTCTTGCCTTCGTCAGGTATAAAATCAAGAATACAGTCGGAGGTAAAACCTTCCCAGTCGGCTCGCCGCAGGTTCCATTGCGGTGTTCTTTTACCCGGATGAGGGTTCTCAGACCACAGCCAGATTGGGTAGTGATCACTACCACACGGGTGGGAATGCGTTCGCCATTGAAAACGATCGGTCAATGAGGGTGAACAAAGGGACAAATCGATTGCAGATGTTGCCCCTGATGGTAGTGAGATGTGCGTTGGGATTCCTGTGTTGAGAGCACATATATCAAAACGGTGAATTATTTCTTCCAGGCGTCGGCCTCGCCTATTTGTCCGCGGGCAGCCCCACATTGTGTGGTGAGCGTTGAAATCGCCCAGTAGTATGTAGTTTGCTGGTAATTGTTGAATTAAATTATTAAGTGCCTCCTCCGGAAAAGCTTCACTGGGAGGGAGATATACAGATACTATTGTTGCTTTATGTTGTCCGAAGTCTACAGTTGCAGCAACAGCCTGGATGCTAGTTCTCAAGCGAAATGAATAAGAAGGAACGCTAAAATGGACGAGCAGAGCTACTCCTCCATGGGCGATTGTCGGAGATTGGATATCGTGGCGAAACGTTTTATAATGTAATTGTTGACATATATAATCGTGTTTAAGCTTGGTTTCCTGTAACGCAACCACAGCAGGAGTTTTAAGTGCTAACAACGTTTGCAGCTCAGTGTGGTTTGCCCTATACCCTCTTATATTCCACTGTAATACGTGTGTCATTGAGTAAAGTACTAGTGAGGTGTGTAAAAGCTGTCCTAGTTTAAAACCCGCACCGTTCATTATGCCTCCCAACTCCTCCCGTCAAACAACTCCGGCTCCCTCCAGCCCACACGCGACTTCCAATTTCGTACCTCACGTGGAGGGACATTGCAATCTCGTGGAGGTGAGCGCCTGGTGAAGACAGGCCTCTCCACCATATATGCATCGCCTGCATATGCCGGTCTCCCATCGTCTGCAGGGGTGGGCCTGCGTATCCGCTGCCTAAGGTCCGCAGAATTCCTTAAGTCTGCTTGCGCAGGCCCTAGGTTCTCCATTGATCGGGCCCGCTCAGAGAGGTTGTGTTTTGTTTGTTGGTGAGTTGTTTTTATTGATACTCGAGGAATTTCTAACTGGACACCTTTGCTGGATCGGAACGGGTGTCCTGTTCCTTGTTTCGCGGCCATATGTGTGTTGTTGTTACTGTTTGAGCGATTTGTATTTGTTGGGGATACAAGTTTACGTTTCTTACTTTGTGTTTGATTGTTGTTGGTGATTTCACTTTGTCGTTGTTTCTGTGTCTTTTGCGGCACTGCTGCATCACTGGGAGGAGGAGGCATCTGATCAGACTCCTTTGTTTTGTTTGAATCCGTGACCTCCGTACGTGTTGTAACTTTCCTAGGCTGCTGTATTTGTGCGACTGGAGTTTCGAGATGTTTGCTTGTTGTGAGTTTTTTTGGGGTGGTCTCCTCCCCGACTGCGGTACTTGTGGCAGATGTCTCAGTCGCCGGGCTTTCTGTGTTAGTTTGGCATGATCCTACTTCATGCATGTTTTGCGGCTCTGAGTGGCTTTGGGCTTCACTTGCTGGGGAAGTGTCGACTCTGGGGCGCTTTGTGTTGGGCGGGGAATCGCTTGGCTCGTCAGCAGCTGGTGCGACTGTGGTGTTTTCGGCCGCATCAGTAGCAGTCATATCATCAGGAGCCTCGGTCTGAGTGGTGTGTGTGTGTGTTGGGGTTTTTAAGGGCGCTCCAGCTGCTAGGGCCATTTAGCGCACCTACTATACACTATAATCAATTCTTAAAAGCCACTTAGGTCTTCCGCGTTATTCTATAGGTAGATAGCTAAAAGGAAAACTACTTGATTCCTTCGTGTTTAATTCTATTGCGTTTGTGTCATTCGGTGAGGATTATATACAATATCAAATCCAATCTCTGTCAAATACCGCAGGACTATGGGGAGCTCAACGGCTGGCTTGTCTCCTAACACACTCGCAAGGGGCATGGGAGGAAAATAACGGGCGCGCAGAGTTCTCAATACATTACATCCTGTGTCAGCCAATACATGTTGTACAGTAAGCCTGCTTTGACAGTGGCTACACCGGCTTGGTGCTGAAGCAGAGAAATGGTGTCCGTGTGTTGCAAATGTGTGACCAATACGCAGTCGTGTAAGGCATATTTCCTCCCTTCTACTCCGCCTGTTACTCGACTCCCATGGTTCTATGGCTGGCTTGAGCTGCTTTAAGGCGCAGGTCGACTCACTGCCCCATTTCGCTTGCCATTCAGATTTGAGAAGGCTGTTAATTTCTGCTTTCACATCAGATGCTGGAACTCTAAAAGCTCCTGCTCGAGTAGTCTCAGAAGCCGATCTGGCAGCCAAATCCGCTCTCTCGTTACCAGGTACTCCCACATGACTAGGGACCCATAAAAACTGTATCCTGGCCCCGGCAGAAAAGGCGGTATTAAGAAGCCTCCGGATGGTAGGCACTAACCAGGATTTTGGTGGGTGACTAGACTGGAGTGCAGCTAGGGAACTAGCGGAGTCTGTAACAATTAAAAACCGCCCACCGGGGTCTCGGAGAATGTGGCGTAAGACTTGGATAATAGCACATAGTTCGGTAGTAAAAACCGATACCGATGTCGGAAGGTTGAAACCTCGGCTTATGTCTCTTCCCACGAACGCACATCCAGCACCTAAGCTGCTTTTGGAGCCATCGGTATAGAAGACAGAGTAGCCTGTGTATGATGCAATCTTTTCGAGTGCGGATTGCTGCAATATCATTGGCTGGGTCACAGACTTCCCAAGTGTCAGTAGCTCTTGGTCGCATTGAATGGAAACGTCGCGCCAGGGCGCAGATTTCTGTGGTCGAGTCTTTGCGATTTTTCTAAACGATATTCCGGAACCTTCTAACCAACGCGACACTCGCATACACAATGCCTGGGAGGAACTCGGGCGGGCAGGTGAGAACAGTCCTGTCACTGATGGGTCAAATAGCCATTTGTGTGTGGGGTGATTTGGGTACTGCTTCATTTTACTGGCATATATCAATGCAAGTCGCTTGCGTCTGAGGTTCAGAGGGGGCTCGTTTGCATCTACGAGCAAACTAGATCTACGAGATGTGCGAAATGCGCCTGTCGCCACTCGGATACACGCATGATGTACCGCGTCCAGCGGCTGCTTAACGCTGGTCAGAGCTCCATCGTAAGCAATGCATGAGTAGTCCAGAACAGACCTGATGAGGGCGTGATAAAGGCGTAAAAGTGAGGACCTGTCAGCGCCATACGAAGTGCGTGATACCATTTTGAGAATGTTAATGCGTTTCATACACTTGTTCCTAACATCGCAAATGTGGGGGAGGTAAGTAAGACGTTTGTCAAATGTAACGCCTAGGAACTTTGCCTCTGTGGCCACGGGTATTCTTTTGCCGTATAGATGGAGATTGATCTCTGGACAGTATCGATTTCGTCTGCAGAAGTGTACACATGTGGTTTTATCTGTTGAAAACTTAAAACCATTCAGTATGGTCCACTCGGTTAAGCGATCAATGCTTAGTTGCAGCTGTCTTTGAGCGGATATTGAAGTGGACGTTGAGATCCATATCGCGAAGTCGTCGACAAATAGGGACCGCTCGACATTGGGTGGTAAAACATTGCATATGTCATTGATTAGGACGCCGAACATGGTTACACTTAAAATGCTACCCTGTGGTGTGCCACTCACTTGTTGCAGCCTCTGGGAATGCGAGTTTCCGATTCTCACTCTAAAAAACCGCTCCTTAACAAAGTTGTTCAGGAAGTGTCCCATGTGGCCCACAATGCCGGCTTCTCGAAGCTTTCGTAATATTGCATATCGCCATGCCGTATCATAAGCCTTTTCCACGTCGAAAAACACTGCCACAGTGTGCTGTTTTACTGCAAAAGAGCGACGAATTGCTGTATCAAGCGATATAAGGTGATCGGTGGTACAGCGTCCTGCTCTAAAACCACACTGATACTCAGAAAAGAAATCTGTGCTCTCCAGGAACCAAACGAGCCGCTTGTTCACCATCCGTTCAAACAGCTTACATAAGCACGATGTGAGAGCAATGGGCCGAAAGTGAAGAGGATCGTGACCATCTTTCCCCGGCTTCAGAATCGGGACCACCACAGCTTCCCTCCATCCCTCCGGAAAATCATGTGATGTCCAGATGTAGTTGTATGTATTTAACAATGATGTCAGACAGTGCATGCTTAGATTTTTCAACATGGCATTGTGAATGAGGTCAGGCCCAGGTGACGTGTTTTTGCTTTGGATCAGAGCATGTTTCAGCTCGTCAAGTGTAAAAAGGTCGTTATAAGAATAGACATCAGCAGAATCAAAGTTCACAGGAGTCAGCTCGCTCTTTATCTTATGTCTAATAAATCGTATATCGTTCGTACCCAATTGCCACCGGTCTGCCCAAGTTCTCGCTATTGTGTTTGCAACATCAATGGGGGAACTTATAGTAGAATTACCTACTAGTAGTACAGGGAGTGGCATTGCTGCACTGCGACCCGATAACCTATTGATGCGTCGCCATATTGTGCTGAGGGGAGTTAAACGGTTTATGGTACTAATGTATGCTTTCCACGACGTTCGCTTGGCTTCCTTTACAGTACGCTTAACCTCTGCTCTTGCTTTTCGGTACAAAATCAAATTGTCGAGGGTCGGTCTTCTACTGAAAATACGAAAACAGCGCCTTCTTTTAAGGATAGAGCGCTTACAATCATCAGTCCACCACGGGACTGGGATGCGCCGGGGAAGGACAGAGGTCTTTGGAATGTAGGAGTTCGCAGATGATATTACATGATGACATATTTTTTCCTCAAGCTCTGTTGCATTGATGCCTTCCTCTAGCTCAAAGTCGAAATAGCAATCAGCTGTGAAGCTTTCCCAGTCGGCCTTCCGGATATTCCAGTGCGGAATTCTCCTTCCTGGGTGAGGTGCGTCAGTCCACATCCAGATAGGGTAGTGGTCGCTACCACACGGGTGTGAATGAGTTCTCCATCTAAAACGATCAGCCAGGGTCGGAGAGCACAAAGAAAGATCAATTGCAGACGTATTTCCTGATGGTAATGCAATATGTGTAGGGAGTCCAGTATTTAAGTTGCATATGTCGTTACGCAATATAAGATCTTCCAGACGCCTGCCTCGTCGGTCTGAGTGTGTACAACCCCAAACTGTGCTGTGAGCATTGAAGTCACCTAATAAAACGAAGTTTCTTGGCAGCTGGCGGATCAGATCGTGTAGTGCATCCCCCGGGAGGTCCTCGTCGGGAGGTATGTAAATGGAAGCGCAGGTTATTTTCGTATTTCCGAGATCGACAGTTGCTGCCACAGCTTGGAGGCCAGTTCTGAGAGGGAAAGAATGTGACGGTACGCTATAGTGTACAAGTATGGCAACACCGCCATGCGCTATTGTTGTTGAGGGTACATCGTAACGATATGTTTTATAATTGTGCAATTGACATGAGTTGTCTTGTTTCAGTTTGGTTTCTTGAAGACATATGACTGCGGGAGATTTTGAGGCGACCAGCGTCTGTAGTTCCGGGTGGTTTGCTCTAAAACCCCGCATATTCCACTGTAAGATGTGGGTCATATTATTGAAAGCTAAGAGAAGTGTTAGAACTAGACTGGATAAAAGAAAATGACTCTTCATTGTGCTCCACTAGGTCCCTGGAAGGGTACTCCTCCCGAGAGCATTCCCTTGTACTGTTGGTTTGTTTTCTGCTCCCATACTGGATGTGCTCGGTCCCTTGAAAGTGGACGCCTGGTGCTACCCTGTTCCCGGGAGTGGGACCGGTATCTCTGTGTTCGGTCTGAAGAAAAGGAGTAAGACCGACCTCGCTGCCGAATTTGTTCTGAGGCTACGGTGTGGTGAGTTCTAGGTTCTACCTGCAGGTAGCTCCGAAAAACCCCCTCCTGCTGCGGGCTAGGTGGCGGTAGTGCGGCTGGGAAGCCAGGAGGTACCGTGGGAGGTGGGCCTGGGGTTGGGGACGGAGGCACTGCACGAATTTGCTGTGGCTTGGTCGCTAGGATTGCTGGTGGAGGAGAGCGTGCGGGAGGCGGAGGGGACGGTAGCATTGCTGCAGCATTGTTCGTTTGGACATTAGCTGTTGTGGTCTCAGTGGTGGTGGGCTGCGGCACCTCTGTGTCGCTACCTACATTGCTGGTGGGGGGTTCCTCATGCCTCGATCCTTGTCTGTGAGCTTTGGTTAAGGTAGTATCTAGGCGGGGTAATATAACCCGGGCTCGCTTTGTGGCGGCAGGACCATCAAGTTGGAGAGCAGGTGTGATCTCTGTCGTTTCAGACGTTTGCGGACTTTTGTGGGGTGGGGACTGAGTGGGTGTGTTCTCTCGCGCACGCTTACCGTGGCTTTCTTTGTGCGTTTCGTCACTATCGGTTTGGCAGGCCCGGGAGATTATCTGAGGTCTGGGTGTCTCAGAGCCCACAGGACCCGCGGCTACTACGGCATCTCTGGATTCCAGCGAGGTTTGTGTCCCCTTGTCACTGCTATTTGTACAGCTCGCTGGTTTTACAGTTTTGTCCTGCCGAGAGAGCAAGTCAACTACCACCGCCAGGAATTGGCGGAGCGAAAGTCCCGTACACTCGCCTATGTTTGAATCCAAGCTAATGGACGGAAGACTCTGATTCGTGGTTGGGTGTTGGTGGCCATGGCTGACTTTGTCCGCTGACGGAGCTTGAGAGGAGCTACCAACCACAATGTCTCGGTACAGAGTGGGCGTTCTGTGTGTTGTGTTTGTTGGTATGTTGGGTTTGGCTGACAGGGGTTTGGTTGTTAAGTTTTTCTTTTGTTGTTTTTTGGCCTCAGCCAGCTTAGGGCAGGCGTTGCTCCACGCCTCATGTGCTGCCCCGCAACCTACACATTTTGGCTCACTGGCCACACAAGCTGTGGACTTGTGGCCAGATTCTGCGCATTTCCCACACCGTTCCTCTGCCTTGCACCTACTAGCAATGTGGCCAAATCCCTGGCATCTGAAACAGCGGATCGGGTTTGGTACGAACAGCCGGACCGTGATGGCCATCCATCCCACTTTCACTTTTCCCGGCAGCTTGGTTCCTGAAAAGAGGAGGAGAAACGTTCCTGTGTCCGAGTTCTGGCCCTCACCCTTTCTCAGAAGCTTTTTCACTTCCGTGACGCCTTGATACCTAAGCCCTTCAAGGACCTCCTCTTCCGAAACATTACACAAGTCGGTACAGCTAATCACGCCTCTACAGCTGTTCTTTGTTGAGTGAGGAGACACCTTGATGGGGACAGACACATATCTTTTGGGGGTGCGGATTTCCAAAGAGGTTGTTGCCAGCAACTTCTTCGCAGCACATTCGCTTTCCATCTCAACTTCTACCCGTCCATCTGGGTGTCGGTACGTGCGCTTGGGTTGGAATTTCGCCAAAGCTCCATGAAGCTGAAACGGGTTCAACTTCATGGTCCTGTCCTCTACGCGAATGACAAGTGTCAAGGGGGTAGCCTGCTCTGGTTGAGTTCGCGCGGGGGGCCTGGCGTCCGGAGAGTCCATCAAATCAGCGGTGTCAGAGGGTGAGCTAGGGGTAGTCGGGTTCATGGCAGGGGTCGGAGTCCGTGCAGTCGGATCGGAGAGAGCGGGTGTAGATAAAGACGCCATGATAGAGGAGTTTACCTTCGGCCCCCCGGGTTGCCAGCTGTCAATAGCTGGGCCCGGGGGCTGGTACAGTGCCTACGGGGGCAGGTGCGCCCGTCTCAGAGGGGCGAGAGGTACTCACACAACCCCTCCGATCAGAACGCACCCACCCCCTTGACGCCATCAGCCCAGTGTGCCGGCAGGGCCATGAGTCGGGACGAAGCAAAACGCGGCAGCCCTCACGCAGCGGAGACTGCGGTCCACCAGGCGCGCGCAACAAGCCGGAGTCTCGCAAATCGACGGTTTCCGAAACCCCGGCCCGCGTCGCGCCCGGCAAGAGCTATCACAGTCCCCACCGCGAAGGGCGCCGCGCCGCACGCCCGAAACATAATCCCCCCTGCCCAGCTGGACCGAGCGACAGTGCCCGTAGACACTGCCGCGTAGCTAGGCCGCCCGCGGCAGCCTACGGACGGCTTACCCCCGGTTGGATCGAGATATCTGGGCCAAAGGGGGCGTGTTGGAGCCCTCGGGACTGACCCGCCCGAGGGGGACCTCAACCCCCCAGGATCCCGTCAACCTCGTCGCCGGGGCTCGAGATAGGCCTCGAGTGGGCGCCTTACACCCATAAAATGCCGAAGAAGGCAAATAACTGTGGGACCGATAACTGAAGCATAAAAAGAGGACAGGAACTAAAAATAGTCAACAAAATAAGAAAACAAAAACAAACAGGAGCTACATACTGGGAGGTGCAGGACAGATCTGACCCGATCCAATACGGTTACCGACCAGGTAACAAAGGGCCCGTAAGGCAATCATTAGCATCGCCGCGGACCTCATCACCAGAGCCACCGACGACAGACGCCGACTCTAACCGAGGGAAGTCGGAAGAGGCGGCGGGCGTCGGAGGGCTAGAAAAGATGTATCCGCAGCGATGCGACAAAGTGCCTCCCAAGGCTGACTGGGGCCCCGGGCGCGTCACACCCCGTTGCTCCAATCTTTACTTGCCGGACGAATCCGGCAAATGAAGATCGGTCCCCTGAGGGGCTCGGTGAAGACAGGCCTCTCCACCATATATGCATCGCCTGCATATGCCGGTCTCCCATCGTCTGCAGGGGTGGGCCTGCGTATCCGCTGCCTAAGGTCCGCAGAATTCCTTAAGTCTGCTTGCGCAGGCCCTAGGTTCTCCATTGATCGGGCCCGCTCAGAGAGGTTGTGTTTTGTTTGTTGGTGAGTTGTTTTTATTGATACTCGAGGAATTTCTAACTGGACACCTTTGCTGGATCGGAACGGGTGTCCTGTTCCTTGTTTCGCGGCCATATGTGTGTTGTTGTTACTGTTTGAGCGATTTGTATTTGTTGGGGATACAAGTTTACGTTTCTTACTTTGTGTTTGATTGTTGTTGGTGATTTCACTTTGTCGTTGTTTCTGTGTCTTTTGCGGCACTGCTGCATCACTGGGAGGAGGAGGCATCTGATCAGACTCCTTTGTTTTGTTTGAATCCGTGACCTCCGTACGTGTTGTAACTTTCCTAGGCTGCTGTATTTGTGCGACTGGAGTTTCGAGATGTTTGCTTGTTGTGAGTTTTTTTGGGGTGGTCTCCTCCCCGACTGCGGTACTTGTGGCAGATGTCTCAGTCGCCGGGCTTTCTGTGTTAGTTTGGCATGATCCTACTTCATGCATGTTTTGCGGCTCTGAGTGGCTTTGGGCTTCACTTGCTGGGGAAGTGTCGACTCTGGGGCGCTTTGTGTTGGGCGGGGAATCGCTTGGCTCGTCAGCAGCTGGTGCGACTGTGGTGTTTTCGGCCGCATCAGTAGCAGTCATATCATCAGGAGCCTCGGTCTGAGTGGCGGCATGTGTCTGTGCCCTGGTCAGGTCGCACTGGGTGGCCTTTTCGGCCGTTTCTTTTCCCGGCAGGGTGCTGGGTGGTCCTGTGTGTGGGATGAAGCGTCGTAGGATCTGAACCAGGCTCTGTATCGTTAGGTGAGATAGCTCATTCACTCTAGTGTTTTGTGAGATGTTTTCGATGGATGTGCTAGATCTGAGCAAGGTATCTCGGTATGAAGGTGAGCCAGCTGCCGCTAGAGACCTTGGTCTCGCCGCAGCCTCCCGTGTCACTGCAGCTGGGGTGACAGGGATCGCTACTCCGGATCCCTGTGCTCTCTTCCTTAGAGCTTCTTTGGCCCGCGTTAGCTTGGGACAGGTCCTGCTCCAGGCTTCGTGGGCTTCACCACAGTTGGGACATTTCAGCTGTTTTGCCTTGCAGGCTTTCGAGCTGTGTCCCTGCTCCGAGCACCGGCCGCAGCGCTCTTTGGCTCTGCAGGTGTTTGCAAAGTGTCCAAATGACTGACATTTAAAGCACCGTATTGGGTTAGGAACGAACGGTCGGACACGGATAGATCGCCAACCAACACGTACCTTTTCAGGCAGATCGCGTCCTGCAAATGTCAGTGCAATCGTACCCGTGCCAGTTGGCTTTCCCTCTTCTCGCCTGGACATCTTTTTAACGCCTACTACGCCCTGATCTCTCATTTCCGCGAGAATCTCGTCCTCTGAGACATCCTCTAGCTCCGGAGAGGTGATGACACCTCTGCTACTGTTTTTCGTGGCGTGCGGGACAACTGTGATGGGTATGGACCTTGTGCCGTTCGCGGTTCTAACACTAAGGCGCGTAGCCTGGAGTAGCTTTGCCGCATCTGCGTCGTTGGTAAACTCAACGTCTATGTTCCCGTTGGGCCGGCAAAAAACGTCGCTCGGATTTCCGTATGCTTTGAGAGCAGCGTGAAGTTGGAAGGGGTTCAACTTGACCAACGGGTCCTCAGTCCGAATCGTCAATACGCGGGGTATTTCAACCCTGTCATCCCTCTTATCGGCGGCATCATAGGGTGAGCTGGAGCTGGTCAGTGTCGTTGCGGGGGTCGGAGTCCGTGCGGTCGATTCAATGAGTGGTTGAGCATTTAAGGAGGCCATGACAGATCAGTTTACCTTCGGCCCCCCGGGTTACCAGCTGTCAATAGCTGGGCCCGGGGGCTGGTACAGTGCCTACGGGGGCAGGTGTGCCCGTCTCAGAGGGGCGAGAGATACTCACGCAACCCCTCCGATCAGAACGCACCCACCCCCTTGACGCCATCAGCCCAGTGGGCCGGCAGGGCCATGAGTCGGGACGAAGCAAAACGCGGCAGCCCTCACGCAGCGGAGACTGCGGTCAACCAGGCGCGCACAAAAAGTCGGGGTCTCGAAAAACGACGGTTTCCGAAACCCCGGCCCGCGTCGCGCCCGGCAAGAGCTATCACAGTCCCCACCGCGAAGGGCGCCGCGCCGCACGCCCGAAACATAATCCCCCATCCCAGCTGGACCGAGCGACAGTGCCCGTAGACACTGCCGCGTAGCTAGGCCGCCCGCGGCAGCCTACGGACGGCTTACCCCCGGTTGGATCGAGATATCTGGGCCAAAGGGGGCGTGTTGGAGCCCTCGGGACTGACCCGCCCGAGGGGGACCTCAACCCCCCAGGATCCCGTCAACCTCGTCGCCGGGGCTCGAGATAGGCCTCGAGTGGGCGCCTTACACCCATAAAATGCCGAAGAAGGCAAATAACTGTTGGACCAATAACTGAAGCATAAAAAGAGGACAGGAACTAAAAATAATCAACAAAATAAGAAAACAAAAACAAACAGGAGCTACATACTGGGAGGTGCAGGACAGATCTGACCCGATCCAATACGGTTACCGACCAGGTAACAGAGGGCCCGTAAGGCAATCATCAGCATCGCCGCGGACCTCATCACCAGAGCCACCGACGACAGACGCCGACTCTAACCGAGGGAAGTCGGAAGAGGCGGCGGCCGTCGGAGGGCTAGAAAAGATGTATCCGCGGCGATGCGACAAAGTGCCTCCCAAGGCTGACTGGGGCCCCGGGCGCGTCACACCCCGTTGCTCCAATCTTTACTTGCCGGACGAATCCGGCAAGTGAAGATCGGTCCCCTGAGGGCTGCAGGTGGACTCCATGACTATACTGTGCTGCAGGTGGACTCCGTGACTGTGCTGTGCAGCAGGTGGACTCCATGACTGTGCTGTGATGCAGGTGGACTCCATGACTGTGCTGTGCTGCAGGTGGAGGCTCCGCGACTGTGCTGTGCGGCAGGTGGACTCCAGAGAGTGCTGTGCTGCAGGCGGACTCCATGACTGTGCTGTGCTGCAGGTGGACTCCGTGACTGTGCTGTGCGGCAGGTGGACTCCGTGACTGTGCTGTACGGTAGGTGGACCCTAGAGAGTTCTGTGCTGCAGGTGGACTCTGTGACTGTGCTGTGCTGCAGGTGGACTGTGTGACTGTGCTGTGATGCAGGTTGACTCCATGACAGTGCTGTGCTGCAGGTGGACTCCATGACTATACTGTGCTGCAGGTGGACTCCGTGACTGTGCTGTGCGGCAGGTGGACTCCATGGCTGTGCTGTGCGGCAGGTGGACTCCGTGACTGTGCTGTGCAGCAGGTGGACTCCATGACTGTGCTGTGATGCAGGTGGACTCCATGACTGTGCTGTGCTGCAGGTGGACTCTGTGACTGTGCTGTGCTGCAGGTGGACTCCGCGACTGTGCTGTGCGGCAGGTGGACTCCAGAGAGTGCTGTGCTGCAGGTGGACTCCATGACTGTGCTGTGCTGCAGGTGGACTCCGTGACTGTGCTGTGCTGCAGGTGGACTCCGTGATTGTGCTGTGTGGCAGGTGGACTCCGTGACTCTGCTGTGTGGCAGGTGGACTTTATGACTGTGCTGTGCTGCAGGTGGACTCCGTGACTGTGCTGTGCAGCAGGTGGACTTCATGACTGTGCTGTGCTGCAGGTGGACTCCATGACTGTGCTGTGCTGCAGGTGGACTCTGTGACTGTGCTGTGCTGCAGGTGGACTCCGGGACTGTGCTGTGCGGCAGGTGGACTCCAGAGAGTGCTGTGCTGCAGGTGGACTCCATGACTGTGCTGTGCTGCAGGTTGACTCCATGACTGTGCTGTGCAGCAGGTGGACTCCAGAGAGTGCTGTGCTGCAGATGGACTCCATGACTGTGCTGTGCTGCAGGTGGACTCCGTGACTGTGCTGTGCGGCAGGTGGACTCCGTGACTGTGCTGTGCTGCAGGTGGACTCTGCGGCTGTGCTGTGCGGCAGGTGGACTCCATGACTGTGCTGTGCTGCAGGTGGACTCCATGACTGTGCTGTGCTGCAGGTGGACTCCGTGACTGTGCTGTGTGGCAGGTGGACTTTATGACTGTGCTGTGCTGCAGGTGGACTCCGTGACTGTGCTGTGCAGCAGGTGGACTCCATGACTGTGCTGTGCTGCAGGTGGACTCCATGACTGTGCTGTGCTGCAGGTGGACTCCATGACTGTGCTGTGCTGCAGGTGGACTCTCGTGACTGTGCTGTGCTGCAGGTGGACTCCAGGACTGTGCTGTGCTGCAGGTGGACTCCAGTGAGTGCTGTGCTGCAGGTGGACTCCATGACTGTGCTGTGCTGCAGGTGGACTCCATGACTGTGCTGTGCGGCAGGTGGACTCCATGAGAGTGCTGTGCTGCAGGTGGACTCCATGACTGTGCTGTGCTGCAGGTGGACTCCGTGACTGTGCTGTGCGGCAGGTGGACTCCGTGACTGTGCTGTGCTGCAGGTGGACTCCGTGGCTGTGCTGTGCGGCAGGTGGACTCCATGACTGTGCTGTGCTGCAGGTGGACTCCATGACTGTGCTGTGCTGCAGGTGGACTCCGTGACTGTGCTGTGCTGCAGGTGAACTCCATGACTGTGCTGTGCGGTAGGTGGACCCTATGAGTGTGCTGTGCTGTAGGTGAACTCCGTGACTGTGAGGTGGACTATGCTGTGCTGCAGGTGGACTCCATGACTGTGCTGTGCGGCAGGTGGACTCCATGACTGTGCTGTGTGGCAGGTGGACTGTGTGACTATGCAGTGCTGCAGGTGGACTCCGTGACTGTGCTGTGCTGCAGGTGGACTCCGTGACTGTGCTGTGCTGCAGGTGGACTCCGTGACTGTGCTGTGCTGCAGGTGGACTCCATGACTGTGCTGTGCTGCAGGTGGACTCCGTGACTGTGTTGTGCGGCAGGTGGACTCTGTGACTGTGCTGTGCTGCAGGTGGACTCCGTGACTGTGCTGTGCTGCAGGTGGACACCATGACTGTGCTGTGCTGCAGGTGGACTCCATGACAGTGCTGTGCTGCAGGTGGACTCCATGACTATGCTGTGCTGCAGGTGGACTCCGTGACTGTGCTGTGCTGCAGGTGGACTCCATGACTGTGCTGTGCTGCAGGTGGACTCCGTGACTGTGCTGTGTGGCAGGTGGACTCCGTGACTGTGCTGTGCTGCAGGTGGACTCCGTGACTGTGCTGTGCTGCAGGTGGACTCCGTGACTGTGCTGTGCTGCAGGTGGACTCCATGACTCTACTGTGCTGCAGGTGGACTCCGTGACTGTGCTGTGCAGCAGGTGGACTCCGTGACTGTGCTGTGCGGCAGGTGGACTCCATGACTGTGCTGTGCTGCAGGTGGACTCCGTGACTGTGCTGTGCTGGCAGGTGGACTCCGTGACTGTGCTGTGTTGCAGGTGGACTCCGTGACTGTGCTGTGCGCAGGTGGACTCCGTGACTGTGCAGGTGGACTCCGTGACTGTGCTGTGCTGCAGGTGGACTCCGTGACTGTGCTGTGCTGCAGGTGGACTCCGTGACTGTGCTGTGCTGCAGGTGGACTCCGTGACTGTGCTGTGCTGCAGGTGGACTCCGTGACTGTGCTGTGCTGCAGGTGGACTCCATGATTGTGCTGTGCTGGCAGGTGGACTCCAGTGACTGTGCTGTGCTGCAGGTGGACTCCGTGACTGTGCTGTGCTGCGCAGGTGGACTCCGTGACTGTGCTGTGCTGCAGGTGGACTCCGTGACTGTGCTGTGCTGCAGGTGGACTCCGTGACTGTGCTGTGCTGCAGGTGGACTCCGTGACTGTGCTGTGCTGCAGGTGGACTCAGTGACTGTGCTGTGTGGCAGGTGGACTCCATGACTGTGCTGTGCTGCAGGTGGACTCCGTGACTGTGCTGTGCTGCAGGTGGACTCCGTGACTGTGCTGTGCTGCAGGTGGACTCCATGACTGTGCTGTGCTGCAGGTGGACTCCATGACTGTGCTGTGCTGCAGGTGGACTCCGTGACTGTGCTGTGCTGCAGGTGGACTCCATGACTGTGCTGTGCTGCAGGTGGACTCCGTGACTGTGCTGTGCGGCAGGTGGACTCAGTGACTCGTGACTGTGCTGTGCGGCAGGTGGACTCCGTGACTGTGCTGTGCTGCAGGTGGACTCCATGACTGTGCTGTGCGGCAGGTGGACTCCATGACTGTGCTGTGCTGCAGGTGGACTCCATGACTGACTGTGCTGTGCTGCAGGTGGACTCCATGACTGTGCTGTGCTGCAGGTGGACTCCATGACTGTGCTGTGCTGCAGGTGGACTCCATGACTGTGCTGTGCTGCAGGTGGACTCCATGACTGTGCTGTGCTGCAGGTGGACTCCGTGACTGTGCTGTGCTGCAGGTGGACTCCGTGACTGTGCTGTGCGGCAGGTGGACTCCGTGACTGTGCTGTGCTGCAGGTGGACTCCATGTGACTGTGCTGCAGGTGGACTCCGGTGACTGTGCTGTGCTGCGGCAGGTGGACTCCATGACTGTGCTGTGCTGCAGGTGGACTCCGATGACTGTGCTGTGCTGCAGGTGGACTCCATGACTGTGCTGTGCTGCAGGTGGACTCCATGACTGTGCTGTGCTGCAGGTGGACTCCATGACTGTGCTGTGCTGCAGGTGGACTCCGTGACTGTGCTGTGCTGCAGGTGGACTCCGTGACTGTGCTGTGTGGCAGGTGGACTCCATGACTGTGCTGTGCTGCAGGTGGACTCCATGACTGTGCTGTGCTGCAGGTGGACTCCATGACTGTGCTGTGCTGCAGGTGGACTCCATGACTGTGCTGTGCTGCAGGTGGACTCCGTGACTGTGCTGTGCTGCAGGTGGACTCCATGACTGTGCTGTGCTGCAGGTGGACTCCGTGACTGTGCTGTGCTGCAGGTGGACTCCATGACTGTGCTGTGCTGGCAGGTGGACTCCATGACTGTGCTGTGCTGCAGGTGGACTCCATGACTGTGCTGTGCTGCAGGTGGACTCCATGACTGTGCTGTGCTGCAGGTGGACTCCATGACTGTGCTGTGCTGCAGGTGGACTCCAGTGACTGTGCTGTGCTGCAGGTGGACTCCATGACTGTGCTGTGCTGCGCAGGTGGACTCCATGACTGTGCTGTGCTGCAGGTGGACTCCATGACTGTGCTGTGCTGCAGGTGGACTCCATGACTGTGCTGTGCTGCAGGTGGACTCCATGACTGTGCTGTGCTGCAGGTGGACTCCGTGACTGTGCTGTGCTGCAGGTGGACTCCGTGACTGTGCTGTGCTGCAGGTGGACTCCGTGACTGTGCTGTGCGGCAGGTGGACTCCGTGACTGTGCTGTGCTGCAGGTGGACTCCATGACTGTGCTGTGCTGCAGGTGGACTCCATGACTGTGCTGTGCTGCAGGTGGACTCCGTGACTGTGCTGTGCTGGCAGGTGGACTCCATGACTGTGCTGTGCTGCAGGTGGACTCCATGACTGTGCTGTGCTGCAGGTGGACTCCATGACTGTGCTGTGCTGCAGGTGGACTCCATGACTGTGCTGTGCTGCAGGTGGACTCCGTGACTGTGCTGTGCTGCAGGTGGACTCCGTGACTGTGCTGTGCTGCAGGTGGACTCCAGTGACTGTGCTGTGTGGCAGGTGGACTCCATGACTGTGCTGTGCTGCAGGTGGACTCCATGACTGTGCTGTGCTGCAGGTGGACTCCATGACTGTGCTGTGCTGCAGGTGGACTCCAGTGACTGTGCTGTGCTGCAGGTGGACTCCGTGACTGTGCTGTGCAGCTTCAGGTGGACACCATGACTGTGCTGTGCTGCAGGTGGACTCAGTGACTGTGCTGTCTGGCAGGTGGACTCCATGACTGTGCTGTGCTGCAGGTTGACCCATGACAGTGCTGTGCTGCAGGTGGACTCCATGACTATACTGTGCGTCAGGTGGACTCCGCACTTGTGCTGTGCGGCAGGTGGTTCCGTGACTGTGCGCTGTGCGGAGGTGGACCCAGACTGTGGTGTGCTGCAGGTGGACCTGTGACTGTGCGCTGTACGGTAGGACCTTAGAGAGTTCTTGTGCTGCAGGTGACCTCCTGTGACTGTGCTGTGCGGCAGAACTCCATGACTGTGCTGTGTGGCAGGTGGACTGTGTGACTGTGCTGTGCTGCAGGTGGATTCCGCACTGTAAAGGGTGCTGCAGGGGTGGACCTCGGTGACTGTGCTGTACGGTAGGTGACCCCAGAGAGTTCTGTGCCGCAGGTGGACTCTGTGACTGTGCTGTGCTGCAGGTGGACTGCGACTGCTGTGCGGCAGGTGGACTCCATGACTGTGCTGTGCCGCAGGTGACTCCATGACCGTGCCAGCCGCAGGCCGACCCACGACAGCAAATGTCGCTACAAGCGAACCCACCAACCACTACTAAAGGGGGTAGGTGGGACTCGCGGATCGTGCTGTGCTGCAGGACTCTGTGACTGAAGCAAAGGCAGGACCTCCCGTGGATTGTGCTGTAGTGGCAGGTGGACTC